>NW_011627087.1:33749-52220 GCF_000204515.1 Acromyrmex echinatior | reverse complement strand
AAGAACAAAGAACGACGAATCGCTTGCTTTTCTTTCGAATTATCGATCTCAGACATTCCCGCCCGCCTTAAATCGCTTGCTTTTCTTTCGAATTACCGATCTCAAACAATAAGCTTTAAGGTAACGTTACTTAAAATTTAATTTAAGTTCCATTTTTTTTTAAATTAAAGAAGTGTAAAAAGTGAGCAAATCGCAAAGTCAAAAAATTGTGCTCCTAATTTGAGATACCTCGAAAAATTGATAATAAAACGCAAAGTATATCAGTATTGCAATTAAAAAACTTTATTTAATGTTTCTAAAATACAAACAAACAGCCAGCATGTGCGAAAAATGAGCACGCGATAGATTATACCCAGAATTCGTTTTCAGGTAGTTTGAATCAAGCATCGCAGACATAGGCACTCATTATTCTTTCCAGTTGTCTTTTTTATTATTGTGCAATAACATTTATACTTTAGCAATGATTTTTACTATAACCTAGGAACATTATTTCATATTAAGAGTACCCTGGGTATCTCATATTAGAATTTCCACGCCTTATAGTTTTACGATCATCAAATCTAACTTGTGTAATTAAACAATTTAATATCCCGGGTGTACAAGAAAGTTCTGAGCTTTTTTTTGTAAAATTCAATCTTTATTAAAAAACAAACGAAAAAATATTAATCAGCGAAATATTCTCCGTTTACATCAACGACCTTTTGCCATATTTCGGGGAGCTTGCGAATTCCTTGACGATAGAAACTCACCGGTTTCGAAGCGATAAAGTCATCAATGCATTTTCGTATCTCTCCTAATCTCACGAAATGTGTATCAGCCAAATGATGCTGCAGCGACCGGAATAGGTAGTAATCGGAAGGCGCCATGTCTGGGCTATACGCCGCGTGTGGAAGAAGTTCCCAGCCTAACGCAAAGATATGGTCCTGAGTCGCTTTCGCAACATGAGGTCGAGCATTGTCATGAAGCAAGATCACTTTACGACTTCCTTGGCCAGTAAATGGCCTCTTTTCTTCTAATCCATCGCTCAAATTGGTCAATTGTTGTTGGTAGCGATCTGCCGTGACTGTTTCACCCGGTTGTAACAACTCGTAGTACAACACACCCTTCCAATCCCACCAGATACAGAGCAAAACCTTCTTGGCATGGATATTGGGCTTTGACGTCGATATCGAAGGTTGACCAGGATCAACCCATGATTTTCTACGTTTAGGGTTATCATAAAGAATCCACTTTTCATCGCCTGTAATGATTTTGTGCAGAAAATCTTTTTTCCGGAACTTTAAAAGTAAAGTGAGTGCAGTGTCACGCCGTCGATTTTTGTTGTCTTCGGACAATTCATGCGGAACCCATCTGCCTTCCTTCTGAACCTTTCCCATCATATGTAATCGTACGGAAATGGCTTGCTGCGTAACGCCAAGCTGTTCTGCAAGCTCCTTTTCAGTTTGCGCAGAGTTTATATCCAGCAGTGCTGGAAAATCGAATATGCTCTTTTGTTATTGCCATCGTGAACACTACTGATTTTTGAGGTTATGTG
Organism: Acromyrmex echinatior; assembly: GCF_000204515.1. The sequence goes on along the minus strand of NW_011627087.1, from coordinate 50,686 downwards.
CATCAAACGCCAAATCGTATGGCATTTTAGAAGGCCAAATGTTAACGCTTTAAAACCGCAAAAGGGCGGGAAGATATATAAAATTTAAATTGTTATTTCGGTTGTATCAAATCTAAAGCTTAGAACTTTTTTGTACACCTATATCCCGTATTTTTCTATTATTACGACCTTATTCTATTACTACATGAAGAATTGTCAAATATTTATTTATTAAATAATAAACAAGGTTTAAATGCTCATCTAATGAAACTTGAAGACATCCAAATTCTAAAATCTTTTTTTACAATGATTACATGATCTACTAATGAATTTTTTATTAAATACTTTTCAATAAATTCATGATAGAATCAATAGATAGTGTTTATTAGTTTAGCAGAAACGCCGCTATCTCATATTAGGCTCCTATCTCATAACAGGGGGCTTTCCTCTATGTACAAGAATAATTAGTTTCAGTGAAATAATCACATATTGTGAACCGCAAGTTATAACACTATTATTATTTATAAAGTTATATTGAATTCTACGTTAAAAATATATTTTGCTTAGTATGTCTCTCGGTTTAATTAATTATAACAATTATAATTTATTTACAGGTACGTCCATCTACAACTGTGTCTTATATCATGCAAACTAAATGTAATATTCAAAGTACAAATGTTACTACAAATGATATGGTACTTTCTTATTGCTATACCGTTGTGTCTATCAATGTATCACTTGCTTGGAGATCATCAGGAAATATGGACATTTCATTATACTGTGTTGTTATATACGTATTTTGATTTCGTTTTATGTAGCATTTTATTTCTCACGTTAAACTACATATGTCAAACTGTTTACATTAAGGTATAGTTACAATAGATCAAAGAATTAATAATTATTTATAATTACAATAATAAGCACAAGCAGCAATGAAATTACACATGTCAAAGTTTTATTTGAAATGACAAAATCTTATTTACTGAATACAAAATTTTCAGTTTTACTATAAACTTCTTTGTTTAATATATTAGGTGCGCAACTAAGTTCTCGTTGTTATTTTGATGCATTATCATCAAAATAACAGCGAGAACTTAGTTGCGCACCTAATAATTTTAGATAAATGAGACAGTAACAATTCTTCAGAAATTGTCCAATTATAATCTCGATGAAGATTTACGTAAACAGGTAAATAATTACAACAAAATTTTATATTGAATTTTAACTGTTTTAAATGCGTAATTGTACTAGCTCTCAAAATTCGGACACGTACCTAAATTTCATCGAATAATTGTGTACAAAATTGGGACATTACATAACAATTGTGTTATTCTTTTATATATTTTAGAATACTTGTACACACATTCCACAAATAAGCTAGAAAAAGTTTTAAAAATTATTTTTTATTTTATATAACAAAAGTGAATTATTGAAAGTTATTTCATACTGTCAATATTCTACTATCAAACTATCATACTGTCAATTCTATTATTATATCTACATTTTACTATCACGCTAATAAATATTCTGCAAAATGTGCTCAATGCATTTTGGCATATAAAATTGAAAATAATTGACAAAGATTTTGTAATTGGCGTTGATATGTACAAATATACATATAAAAAGGAACAATATTTTAATTTTAAATTCGTAATGTTGTATTATAACCATTTTGAGTTATTTATTTTTTAATAATTTCTATATGTCGGCCTTGCTTCTATACAATATGTCGTTAATTAAACTAAAATATTATAGTTAAATAACTTAACTCTTGAAAATGTATTGATTAAATTTGACTCAAATTTAATTCATTACTTATTACTTTATCACTTGCTATGTTCATACATTAATATATACGCTATACTTTTAAACTAAAAAATAGATTAATTTTGGCACATATTGAAGTTAAAAATAATGGAATATCATTAAACGTAAGGGATAAAGTTGCTCTTTGATATCTGCGACAAATATAATTGATGTTTTATAATAATGTCTTAAGTTTATTTATCCGTTTAATATAATTTATGCAAGAATCTGAACTGTTAATAATGTTGGTATATATTTAACGCTTATTAAATTATTTATTTCAATTAGATTTTACACTTTATATTGCAAATAAAGCAGACAAAAGTAAAATTTGGCTTGGGACATTACTATTTTGAATATAATTTTATCTGCGAGGTATGTCCTCTTTTAAATAAAAGTATAAAAGTATGTAATAAACGTATATGCATATATATGTACAGGGTGAGGTAGTAACTCTGTCCACTTAAAATATTTACTGCTATTTTTAAAAATACGTAGTAATACACATATATTTATTGAAGTTGTATAGCATCAAGAGGGTATAATATACTGCTAACAGTTTTTTTATGGATGGAGGCGTTTCGATGATTTCATAGTCACCTTCACTTTTTTAATGGAATTGTATAATTTTTTTACACAATATAATACCTCTAAATATTCTGCATGTAAAAGTACTAAGATATATCAAGAAATCAATAGTTTACGAGACATTTTTTATACTTTATTCTGGCATAATGTTGACGTAAAATATTTAATAACTTATAATATAAACAATTAAATTTTTATAATCATTAATATAATTTTATAATAATTTTTTATAACCTTAATACTTTTATGAACAGAGTATTGATATGAATAAATTGGTGGAAAGAAACATAGTTGCATAAAAAAAAATATGTATGTGAAAAGGATAATTTTTTAAATAAGCAACTATGTATTTTTTCTTTTTCAATTGATTTATCTCATTATTCTGTTCATAAAATTATTACAAATAAAATTCTGTTCATAAAATTATTACAAAGGATTACAAAAAATTAATAATTTACAAGTTATTTCATACGTATGTGCCAGAATAAAGTAGAAAATATCTCCTAAACGATTGGCTTTTTGATACTACTACTTTAATAGTTTTATATGCAGAATAATTAAAGGAAGCATATTGTGTAAAAAAAATCATACAATTCCATTTAAAAAAGTAGAGTTAATCTTGAAATCTTCGAAACGCCCGTACTCATAGAAAAACTATTACCAGTATGTTGTATCCCTCTTGATTCTATACAACTTCAACGAATATATTATTTCATATCTCTAACATTCTAAGTTATTGCCCCATTCTGTATATAATAAAATAAATGCGTATATGTAAAATAGGACGTATTCTTACAAATAATTAAGATTTTTTACAAATAATTCGTTTGAATTTAACCCTTTTGCTCATAATTGCCGGCTATGTCCGGCATTCACAAAGCGATCCGTATAGACGAACGCTGCTATTGCCAGCATTCGCAAAGTAATTTATTCTGTTCCTTATAATAAGAGTTATGCCAAATCATCTCGTACAACCGTATACAATCAAGTGTAACACTGATTTTGTCAAATGATATATATTTAAACATAATTAGTAGTAGTAGTATATTGATGGCTATAATGCCACTGGCATGAAGAGAATAATTAAAACACGGTTTACGAAGAAATTATAATCATTTTGTTTTAAGGAATAATTCCTTTTTTTTTAAACATGTCAAGGTGGCGTTGTTCAGGCGTAAAACGTAATTTTAAATGTCAAAAACTGTCAATTTATGATGTACACACTTTTGGTATAGGGTTCCGATCAGTGGAGGTATTCCGGTGGACCGCTTTCTGAGCAAAAAGGTTAATAAAACTGTTTCCATTAAATACAATATAATGGCAGCATACTTTTTTTCAGATGTATTCTACAGTTTTGTCGGCTACAATAATTCTTACGAGGGTATATAACAGATTTCCTATTCTCGTAATAATGCATGAGAAATTTTGTTTGGTTATGGTTTGATGAATAAGGCGTGCGTGCGTATATAATTAAATACATTGTATTTAAAACTCGACATCTTAGATCTCGTCATAATAATCAGAAAGTATTTCTAATTGTTATGACAAAATTCAAGATTTTACAACTAGAACTAGAATTATATTATAAGTATTATATTATTTATTACACTATAAGGATTTGTTTAATATGTTTCAGTTTGGTTGGATTTAACATTCTTAGAAAAATGCATCAGAATCATGATTAATTAAATCTCAGCGCACTATAGTAGTCCAGTTATTGTGTCAATCGACATAAGTCATGCGAATATGCTGTATTGCTTTATGTCGTCGTGTTGCTTCTTCTAGTGAATTGGAACAACATGATATGTACCATGGCTAATGAGAAAACGTCTTCTCTTTCCGTCGTCAATATAATTTTGAGAGAAATGTATAGAAATTTTAAAAGTTATAGCAATAGAATTATTTTGAATTTCTCTGTGTTACATATATTACTTTGTAAGTATCTCATAGATTATGAGTGCATGATGCGCATGATGCATCATTTATCCTTCTTTACATTCGATGAACAACAAGGAAAAACAGTGCATTATACAAAAAAAAAAAACGAAATGCCCCAATAACTAACAGAAAGACATGTTTGATCAACAAGATATATTCTGCATATATAGATAACGAGGAAAAATTATTCAATTAACGAGTAATTCTGGTACGTTTTGTTTTTAAACAAGGAAGTTATTCATACAACTATAAATACCATTCAAAATAAAATAGAAATGATATTACATAGTAGCATAATTAAAAAATTAATAATACAGAATTATACGAAAGGATTGAAAATATATTGTACAATATATTGGGTGTGGGAAAAAGTTCGTAGCGTTTTTTCCACTAGATGGCATTAAATGCTCAGTAGTCGGTAACTACTAACCGCATTGACAACACTAGACGTGCATTTAAAAAATGACATTTCAACCTTTGTTTTGAGCCAAAAAAGATTGAAATCGATGAAGTCGATCAAAAGTTATTTTATTTTGAAAATGGAAATAAATAAGGAAAAAATTCGCTACATTTTGCAATATTACGACGATAAAGGCAAGAACGCTGCACAGGCTTGTGAAAAAATTGTGCTATTTACGATGAAGATCTCTCACAATCTATCTCTATCAAAATCAGCAGCACGGAAATGGTTCGCACGTTTTTGTACTGAAAATTTCGATGTGAAAGATGAACTTCGCTCCGGTCGACCAATTACTGAAAAGTCCGATGAAATCATAGAAAAAGTCGAACATGATAAGCATGTGGAGATTGCCAGGGAACTAGGCATCGACAAAACAGTTTTAAATCATTTACACAAAACTGGATACAAAAAGAAGCTCAATGTTTGGGTTCCTCGCGAGTTGAGTGTTAAGAACATGATAGATCGAATTAACATTTGTGATACGCTATTGAAACGGAATGAAATTGAGCCATTTTTGAAGAGAATGATAACTGGTGATGAAAAATGGATCACGTACGACAATCGAACTCGCAAAAGATCGTGGATAAAGGAAGGAGAGAAGGCACAAGCAATCGCAAAACCTGGATTGACGACGAAGAAAGTGATGTTGTGTGTTGGAAGGGAATCGTTCATGAGCTGTTATCGATCAAACAATTAATTCCGAACTCTACTGTGAATAACTGGAAATATTACAACAAGCAATTGAGAGAAAGCGGCCAGAATTAATCAATAGGAGGGGTGTCATCTTCCATCACGACAACGCTCGACCACACACATTTTTGATAACTCGGCAAAAATTGCGAGAGCTTGGCTGGGGTCTTTTAATGCATCCACCGTATAGTCCTGACATAGCACCCTCAGACTATCATGTGTTTAGATCTCTGCAGAACTCTCTTAATGATGTAAAGCTGACTTCAAAAGAGGACTGTGAAAATCACTTGAAGCAGTTTTTCGACTAGAAACTACAGAAGTACTATTGCGATGGGATTATGGCTCTGCCCCAAAAATGGCAAAATATTATTGAAAATAATGGAGCATATTTGGTTTAAATAAATTGATTTTAATACTCTAAGAAAAACATTTGAATTTTACTAAAAAACCGCCAACTTTTTCCCACACCTAATACACATTTTATTGAACTAATCGTTACTGCAGTATTGAGAGAATGAAATATCAATAATAAATAAATCATATTTACTTTTAATTGTTACTTGCAATTATAAAATTTATTAAAATTCATCTAATGAAATTTAATAATTATACCTTCATTTTGTTGTAAGTGTCTGATACCAAAAAAGAATAATTTTTATAATGGAAAAGGAATTCAATGTGTACTGATTCCATGTAAAATTCATGAAAATCTATCCTCAAAGAAAAGTTAAGTTATCCGTCAAACACTAACTGTCTTTCTTTTTATAGGAGGGTAATATGAATTCCAAATCTTAGACCGCTTATAATAGTAATAATTTTGGATATTAATTACAGTTATTTTCATCGCATCTTTAAAGTAATATTTAAATTTGCATATGTGAAAATATGTCCTAGCGCAGTGCTGGGATTTACTTGCACATTTCGGCAGATTTTCAGTTTAGTTCCTGTCCCTTACTTCATTAATCCGCGCGCAGCCTAAATGCTGATCAGCGGGTTGGAGAAATAAGGGATAGGAACCAAACTAAAAATTGATCGAAATGTACAAATAAATCCCAGCACTGTTCTAACACATTACTAAAAATCATCTTTTATTAAAAATGAATGATTTTTTTTATAGTGTAGTGGTTACGAAGAAGTACCTATATTTAATAATAATAAGATATGTGCGTCATTATAATTTTTTATATGTATGAATACAAAAGTGTCTCGGATATCAACTGTTTGAGATGATCCTTTTATGAATAGTTTAACAAAAATGCCGTAACAAATGCGTACATATAATTCTCTAACTTGTTTTAAAAATCATTTTCAAGTATTGAGTATCTCCATTCAGGATATTAATTAATTTTGTAATAGCAAGTTATACATATATATATTAGGTGTTGGAATTAATTCGTAGCGTTTTTAAATGAAAGAATGTTATTTATTTCACATGAGCATTAAAAAATACATTAATGAAAGTACTTCCCATCACTTGTAAAACGCTACGAATTAATTCCAACACCTAATATATATATGTATAACTTGCTATTACAAAATTAATTAATATCCTGAATGGAGATACTCAATACTTGAAAATGATTTTTAAAACAAGTTAGAGAATTATATGTACGCATTTGTTACGGCATTTTTGTTAAACTATTCATAAAAAGAAGCAAACAATTTGTACAAAATTTGAATTTATTTATTTAATAATTTCGATTTAAAATAATCTCTTTCTCTCTCTCTCTCTCTCTCTCATTATATCTATAATATATTTATCATATAATACTAAAGTCTTATTTTCATTAAGACAGTGCTGTTACTAGCATTATTACTAATAAGAGAACATTTAGTAAAATTAAAAAAGCGATAAAATAAAAGTTGAAACATGCTAATATTAGCCGATACAGAAAGTATACATGCGTATACTTTATTATATGTTAATAATCCATACCATTCACAAACGTTTCGATCCTTGGTTTGGTCCTTGACAGTGTAAACTTTCTTTACGAATAATCATCTACTTACTGTACGTCGTAAAACTGCTGTAATCTTTCTTAATAATACAGTCGAAAATGTAGACTTAATTATAAGAGAAAGCGACGAAAATTGTATTCTAAAATATGTCACCGAATTAATTTGCTATTTAATTATAAAATATACAGCAATTATCATATAATTCCTTGAAAAAATTATTATTTCCGAGAACTAGAAACCTGAGATTAATTACGATCCTGTAACAAGAATTTCTAAAAGCGCCAATTACTGCGCAAATGGATTTCATAGAAGGCAATGAAGAATAATTTTCCACGACGAAAATAACGACTTTCGAAAATTCGACTTTCCATTGATACGAATCTTGCATTCACTGGTATCTGATGTGAGGAACAGCGACACGATCATCATATATAAAAAAAATTAATCATTAAGATACTTGTAATCCTGTAATGTTCAAAACGAAAATTCAAATATTATTCGAATAAGAAGCTAATATTAGCTCAATCAAAGCTCAAACTTTACTGGCTTATTTTATATAATATACTACATATAAATGGGGCGGGGAAGGGTTAGATAAAATTATTTTATTATAAAATTAAAAATTTGGCAACTTCAAACTTTTAAGAATGAATGTCATGTACACGTCAATTAGTCACTATTGTAAAATAAATTTAGGAAGTTGGAGAATTGTATATCTTATTATAATATCTGTAATGATTAAGGTCTATTAAATGGGATAGAAATTAATAAAAAAGTGAAATGTTTCTTTAATTGACTAATAATTCCAAAATTACGCTCAATTTTTTTTTATAATATTACTAAGTATACGAAAACGAGAAATTAATTACATTATTACAAACTGCACTAATTGTAAAAATAGAAATCACGAATTACGTTGGTAAAAGTACCGATTAGGAGATTAGATTCCAATAATCTTAACCATAACATATATTGTCGCTGTCATGACCCTGAGTGACCTCCAACAGGACTCTTTGTCTAGCGGCACATGATTTTCGATCTACTTTTAAATATACAAATAAATCTCATACTATGTTATATGCTTGCCTCTTCTAAAATATATTTTAAAGTGGAAAATTTTTATCTTGTGTGATAAAAAAGGTAATTTTTATAAACTTTCTTCTTTCGTTAATAACTTTTTAACAAACAATCAGTGACGGTTTAAACTTGTTAAAGTTACTCAAAGTCTCGACATTGATGACATATGTCCCTTGTATCAAATTTATTTATCAATATTTATCCAATACAAATTAATAAAAAGATTTTTACGTACACACACACGCGCGCGCGCATACACGACACACACGCACGCACGTACGCACACAATTTGTGAGTATATTTCTGAGTATATATTCTTTGTGAGTATATTTTTTTATTTATAAAATAAAGTAAAATCCCCTATAGATTCCTAATGCGATATAGACGTTCTTGCATCCAATTTCACAAATATTGACGTCTATTAGTTTAATCGAAATTCTGATATTTTACATTAGGAGCTTATGTCATATTAAGGACTTTCCTCATGTCTATATATGTATTCAATTATTTATATTTGTCATTAATATTATATAAAGTGTTTAGTCCATATTTTAATAATATTTCGAAAATATAACTTAAAAAAGTAAATATGTAAAATATTTATGTATCATTTCAAAAAAATAAGTTGTAACACATATTTATGAATATTTATCATAAATATAGTCTGGGAATATATTTATTTTGGAATACCATATTCTTAAAATATTCTTAAAATTAACTATTACCTATATTCCCGGTTATTTTGAATGTTTTATCCCCATGTTATTTTTATTGAAAGAGATAATATTATCAATCTTTGTTACAATAATCATAAATTAACTACATTAAAAATTATTTAAGACTTATAAGTATCTACGGTTATTAAATTGAGATTAATAGTGCTAAGAAGGAAAAAAACACAAAAAGGAGATAAAAAAATTTTGTCCAGTTTTGTTTCCTTAAAGGCCGTTGTAAGTAATACAGTGAACGAAATTTCTATAAACACTATTATTTTTAATAGAAAAACCTAAATGTCTTCTAAATAAAATTAAAAAAAATAAAAAGATTATGAATAGTAAAAAAAAACAAGTATTAAGAGCAAATAAACTATTGTATATTATCTTTTTTTACAAATAAATTATTTATAAATACATTTTATAAAGAGTTAAAGTCGATTAAAGTATTACAAAGAACATAACAATTCTAACATTAAATTAGTACTTACATCATTATGCGTAATTAACTTATGTATTCTATACTACTAACTAACCCAGCAAGGTGTCGTCTATTTGACGTCATTAATTAATCATTCTTATGACAAATGTGACGTTTAAATTGACGTCCAAAACATCCAAAAAATGTGGATTTGTCACAGGTACATAACATTATAAATCGACATCAAATATACGTTATTTTTTTTGTGTTATTAACGGTAGGTTATCAAGGTGATGTCCATTTGGCGTCATTAATTTAGTTGTACTTATGATGAATCTATATGATTCCTAAGACGAAGTGAAAATTACAAAAATGATTAAATTTGTTAGGCGTTGAAGTTATAAATATTCTACTAAATTCAATTACTTTTGTAATGTCTACTGTATTTTTAGAACCATAATAAGCTCCTTGACGTCTAAACAAGTAAAAATGACGTGAATTCTTATATTTCTTATTACTCACACAATTCTTATTACTTACGTCATAAGCTGACATCAAAAATACATCATTAGTTTCGTGTTATTAACGGAATAAATGCATGATGTTATTAATTGATCGCTAATAATGTTACGTTGACAATCGGCCATTTATTCGATGTCATTAAGTGACATATTGTAAAGACGTCATAAATATTAGGTTGGTGCATATGAAATGTCGGATTTTTAAGTGAATATATAAAACTGCATATCTTTTTTCAAAAGCTGTTTATTTAATCAAAATATGCTCCATTTGTTTCAATACACTTTTCCCAACGAGATTTTAATGCATAGATGCCTGTCTTAAAGAAATTCTGATCTTTAGAATCAATAAACTCTGATATGGAATTTTTCAGTCTTCATTTTCTGTCTTCATTTAGCCCTGTTTAGCCCTGTTTAACCCGTAAAAACTGTTCTAAATGTTTAAAAAAATAAAAGTCGGTTGGCGATCCGGCGATCCGAAAAATCCGGTGAATAAGCTGGATGCTGCAAAATTTCATATTTTAATTCATTTAATTTCGCAATTGTTTTGTACGACGTATGCGGCCGAGCGTTGTCGTGGAGAAGTATTGGGCCATACCGATTAACAAGTGATGGGCGTATAATTTTCAATTTTTCATGCATTTCATCAATATACTGGCAGTACTTTTCGGCTATAATTGTCTTCCCAGTTCGAAGGAATGAGTAATGAATTACTCCAGTCACATTCCACCAATTTTATTAAAATTTGTTATTAAAATTTTCCGTGGATGAAGTGATGACCTTGGAGTATGAGCACAAGCCTCATTCCTATCAAGCCACCAAGCACACCTTTTCCTATTGTCGTAAAGAACCCATTTTTCATCACAAATAATAATCCGATCGAAAAATGGCTCTCGATGAAATCAGTAATGATGAGCATACGTTCAATCGATCCAGCTTATTTCGCTCGGTTAGTTCGTGCGGTACCCATTTATCCATTTTTTTCACCTTGCCAATTTCAGAAAGGTGTCGCAATATCATTGTATGGTCAACTTTCATTCTGGTAGCAAGTTCCCTTGTAGATATCGTCGAATTCGTCCAATGCTTTCAGAGCATCATTTTTCACAGACGTTTTGGGTCTTCCACGCGGTTCATTTTGCAGGGAAAAATCACCAGACCGAAATTTTTCAAATCAACGCTGCACTTTTCGATCGTTAACAGTATTCTCCCCAAATGTCTGGTTTATATTGCGTGCAGCTTTTGCAGCATTATTACCAATTTATACTTATATAAAAAAATTACATGAATATCGATTGAATTCATATCCTTACGAAATTCAAAACAAATAACAAAATCGAACACTTTTGAGAAAATCTTCTTTGTTGAAATGTGACTCTGGCAATGGACAATACGACTATAAACGAAGTTATGCTAAAAACAAAAGCATAACGAAAACAGAGAAAGACAAACGTTCATATGTAAAGAAAATCCGATATTTCATATGCACCAACCTAATAAATGACATTAATTAATTGGTTAGAAAGATGACTTTATTATTACATTTTGAATAAGTCATGTGACGTCAATAATTTAAAATGACTAACTATCTAACTATATTTTTTGCAATGTCATAGTATCGATTTTATTTTTCATTCTTGTCTTGCAATGTTTTCCAACTTCTTAATGTTATTGTGTATGTTTATTATTTCTATATACTGCTCTTGATAGAATTCCTCATAAGTTCTCTATCTGATTTAAATCTAACGAACGTGCCGGAAAATTTGCCACTTCATATGTAGTAAATTTTTCAATTGAAACTGCACTCTTATGTTTTCTTTGCACTGTGTATAGCAGCATTATCTTGTTGTAAAACATAATATTCTTCATTTTCTTCGATAAATGGAATTAAACAATCTTCTAATAAGTTGATATTTTTTTCCGTTCATTCTACAATTATATAAATTTTGCATATTGACGTCTTTGAATAACTAAATGCAGTCCATATCATCAAATATCCTCCGCCGAAAAATCTGCTGGCTATTGCCTTATTAGTTTGTAAAATCGGTTGTAAATCGTGAGAATAATATTTCAAACCATCAGGTCCCTGTATAAGTTACTTTTTTCGTCAGAGAATACGACATTTTTCCATTTTTCGTGGCAAGTCATATGATTTCGAGCAAATTTTAATCTCGCAGTTTTATAGTCTTGAGTATGAGAAGACATCAAGGATTTTTTATCCATTTTAAACCTTTATCTTGTATTTTCTGCACACGTCATGTAGTCACCGACAGCTTAAAACTCTTGCTAGTTCACTAGCAGTTTTATTCCCATATTTTTTTTTAATTTATGAATGATCATATCTATTGTAAGTTTTATAATATCGCCTGTAATGATTTTTACCATAGTTTTTACGCGATCTCAAAAAATTATCTATAGAATTACTGGATCAATCAATTTGTTGACAACCTGTCGAACAGAAATATTTGCGTCACGATATGCTTATATGTATTTTTACTTATTCTTCTGAATTGAAAAATTTTTCTTGTGGTATTCTGGTAGAAGAAAAATTACTTTAAATTTAGAAATTATAATATTATTCCTGATACTTATTTTCCCTGAGAATGATGTTTCTGGATTAAATGATATATGAAAAATAATCATTAACAATGATTTTATATAATAAGTATTAAATATATTTAATTTTTATATTTAAGTATTACTAATCATTTAGAAATCGATATTATTATACTTTTTGTCATATACAATAGCACTTTTTTGTAAATGTATATTAGGTGTTGGAATTAATTCGTAGCGTTTTTAATGAAAGAATGTTATTTATTTCACATGAGCATTAAAAAATACATTAATGAAAGTACTTCCCATCACTTGTAAAACGCTACGAATTAATTCCAACACCTAATATTAAGATGACCAATTATTCGTAAATAATTTTCCGTCTTTAGACTTTAAACTGTTCTAATCTAAAACTTTTTAAGTTTCAATTTCTATAGCAATTTCGAAACATTTGTTTTTGTAATATTTATGTCGTAATATGCAGTATTGTTTGTAATTGTAATATTAATTTCAAAAATGACAAATGAATGTCTGATCACTTGATACTAATATCTTCCTTATTATAAGCATGACCTTCAATGTCTACAAATAACACGTTTGCTAATATAATATTATATTTAATACTATAACGATTATAACATATTTTGCTGGGACAATTTTCATCGCGGAATGACGTATCTTTCGAGTGATCTTACATCTTTTAAAATAAAGTAACACGATAAAAACTTTTTATACATAATTATACATAAAAGGTTATACATAATTTATTTATAACAGTTACAAAATATGTACAATCATTTATACAATATATAATTATGTATGAAAATTTTTTTACTGATCAGCTATATTTTAAAAGAGATGAATGTCTGATCACTTGATACTAATATCTTCCACATTATAAGTATGACCTTCAATATCCATCAATAACATTACTCAAAAAACATGTCATTTTGCGATAAAAATTATATTAGCAAACGTGTCATTGGTAGACACTGAAGGTCATGCCTATAATGAGGATGTTAGGATGAAGTAATCAAATATTCATTTGACATATTTTCTAAATTAATATTACGATTACAAATAATATTTCATATTAAAACATAAATATTACAAAAATAAATGTTTTGATTTTGCTACAAAAATTGAAACTTAAATAATTTTAGATTAGAATAGTTTAAAGTCTAAAGACGAGAAATTATTTGTGAAATTATAATTGGCCAACAATTTTCCTTGAAATTATACATTTAGAAAAAGAACAGCACTATTATGCATGATAAAAAATGTAATAATCGATATGTAGATCATTAATAATATTTAAGCATAAAAATTAAACGTTAAAAATTTATGTATAATTATATAATAGATTATATATAATTATATATATATTTTTTTAATTAAATTTAAAGTGATATATTTGTATTTAAAATGTGATTATATATATGAAAAAAGAATTATTTTATTAGGAAACTACATATAAATAGACAAAAACCCAGCTTAATAAAAAAATTGCAATTTTTACTTGTTGCAATAACAAGTAAAAAACTTTTTTATTTATTTATAACTTAATAATGAAATAATTTTTTCATAATTTAATAATCAAAATACTTTATACCCTTGTTAAACACACATACACACACACACACACACACACACACACACACACACACACACTTTACGAAATCGTAGAAAAATATTTATATTACCACTATTAATAATAACAAAAAAAGGAAATAAACATGGGAATGTGTGTGGTAACGTACGCGTTCGTGTATGTCTCTATGTTACAAATGTTTTGACATTACATTAGTCATAGGACAGGATTTATGAAGATGATTCTAATTTATATTAAACAATTTTATTCAGTTTTATTACAATTTTCATATGAAGCTTTTTACATCTTTTTAAAAATAATTAATTAAAAACATATTTATGTGCTTGTATGTATTGATGGATGTATGGACGGAGTGGAAAGAAAGTGAAAAGCTCAATCATTCAATTTATTTTCAAAACTGTTGCAAATATTACGATTGAACACAGTAGCTATGAACCAAACTTGTACTGGACAGATCAATAAATCTTCTCAACAAAGATGTCATTCGCTTCGATCAATTAACAATGTACCTGAATTACATATGGATCATGCCTTTTATGATAATTTTTTATCTCATGAAAGTATTTGTGTACAATCCGCTATAATTAAACAACACTTCGATCATACTTTTGAAAAAAAATAACATAAATTTATTAATCTCTTTTGCGAATTATTGATAAATACAAATTGTTTAATAATTATAGTATAATTCGTAGAAAATTTATTTACGTCAATATCAATTATACATTTAAGCTATTTGTATGCATTTTACAACTCCATTAGTTTAAACTATAAAAACGTAGTAACTTTTTCTTTTTATTTGTTGAAGTTATTCTTAAATAATTGTTGAAATTTGACTTTTATTTTTATTCGCAGACCGCGATCATAGAAACAATAATGTGGCAAAAAAATCGATTTTGAGTTTTGTCGGTATCGGGACGTTGTTGATTATCCTTCTAGGAAAGAACATCACAAAATCAGAACAATGATTGCGCCACTGACCGATCGAAGGGTGCAACTGATAAGCAAACTCATAGCTGGGCTACACGTATTCTTAAGAAGTTTAATTATTCTTAAATAATATAGCTAATAGATAAAGACATAATATTATCTAAGTATCATTTTTAAGAAAATTTTATTAAATAAATTTATAAGATGATAATTCTCGGTTCGGATGGTAAAGATGCATGCTTGGAAGAAACCGTTCTGCCAGATTGTGAACAGTAATTAGAAAGTTGGAGATCAATCAAATCAAATTCTCGTCATACGTGCACGCCGCATATTTATCCATCATAATCTTCATTGAACGATTGACTATCTTCTTCATCCTGATAACGTTCGTTTTAATGGAGAACAATTTGACTGTCAATAATCAAAACATAACTGTCCAAATCATCAGTGTCTGAGTGCTGCATGATGGCAAAATAATAACCTAATTATTTGAATTTATTTCTTATAATAGATGTAATCTGATGAAGTTAATTCAATTTAAATCATTTAAAAACGTTAAGAAAATAACGTTAAGAAAATTTGTAGATATTTTGAAAACTACTTAACTTTTTTAAAGAGCTGCTGGAGTATCCTGTTTTATCATTAATTATTACAGACTCTTTTCTCTTAATTGTGTTTATGGATTGAAAAATCCTTCTCCACAATTAAAGTATCGACAACGCAATTCGCCAGCTACATTTGAATACGAAAAACGAAAGAAAATTGAAGACTTACAGTTTTATCGGCTTCTGTAGTCAACACGTCACAATATGTGCTGCATATAAGAGTTTCAGATCTTGCACGTTCATAAAAAGTAGCTGGCGAATTGCGGAAAACCTAAACGAACAATCTTATACTTTTAGAAACGAGGGGTTTTAATATAAGAGGAAAAAGTATTCGAAAATTTCGTTTGTATATTATTAATAAAATTGACGTGAAGTCATGAAACCAAGCAGTAGTTTAGTTCCGCGATATTCCCACAGCGGCACTGAACCATAGAAATGATCTAAATTATCGACCTACTCAGGCCCGTATCAATAAACGTTCTTACGCTCCCTGGTCAAAGTTTTTTCTTTTGAGAGGAAAAATAATAATAAATATAATAAAATAAATATGGTATTAGTTATTTCAATTTTGTTGAAATAATTTCTTTATAAACAAGGAACTTACCGTATTCTTTACATATGAATACAAATGAAGATAATTATTTTAATTGCACTATTCTATCTTTTACATACATTTTATTTAGTTATATTTAATTATTTAGCTACATTAAATTATTGATGCATATATATATAAAATAACATATATATATATATATATATATATGTATATGTATAATATATACGAGTATATAATAAATGTACATATGCATATGTGTACGTATGTATGCGTGTCGTGCATGCGCGCGCGCGCGCGCGCGCGTGTGTGTGTACACATGTATACAACACATATCTAAACTTTATTTACTGAATTATTTACACATACATATATCAGGAACGCAATGTATGTTTCGATTGAGCTTCGATTTTGCTCGGATGTCGAAACGACAAGCGGCAGACGTATAAATGAAATTTTCGAATACTCATTAACTCTCTCTTATATTAAAGCTCATAACTCGTTTCTGCATAGTATTGTTCTTTGAGGTTTCGTC
>NW_011627086.1:139256-196567 GCF_000204515.1 Acromyrmex echinatior | reverse complement strand
GAAAGCTCAGGCCGAAAGCAATAAATGCTTCGATCTCGCCGTCCTGCTTCTTAGAGTCCTTAGAGTTTCAGACTTCTTAGAGTTCTTAGAGCCATAGTCTCCGCCGTGCTAACCGCTTAGTGAAAACCGCTATAAAACGAATCTTTTCGAGAAGTGCCGAGAAAATCGCCGAGATTTTCCATCACCGCGATTCCAACTACAATTTGGAAAAGGTGACCGCATTTAATATTCTGTTAATCTAATATTTAATTAATTATATTTTCTGAATTTGTAACTGTGCATATTAAAGAAAATTCTTTTGTTAAATTACAAAGAAACGGAGTTCTCTTTACTGTCGCGTATCATATCAACCTTGTGCCGTTTTCTCACTCGAATCTTTCCGCGCGGTGCATTCCCGCACACATACGCACGCACGTGTCTATTATATATACATATACATATACACATATATATATATATATATATATATATAAGGTTTAAAGATAGTCGAATACGCGTGACCTCCCAACGCGCCAAAGGTACGGCCAACCGAATGCGCGGACCGCGTGGAGTGAGGCTTATCGTCGCGAACCTCTAAACTCGAATGGCGCGACGCGCCTGTTAGATCATTTCCGCTCCTCACGATCCGCGGCAATAGTAGGTCGGCTGGACGCGCGTATTCGGCTATCTTTAAACGTTAATATCTCATTAATTATTGCGAGTATTGCAAAATGGTACATGACTTTTCTACTCAGTTTAGTCTACTCTACCTTTTCTGGGACAAGTGGGGCCGTATATTCACGCCACCCTGTACATACACGCATACACGCACGTACGCACGCACACACGCACGCACGCACGCACCCATGTGTTTTTTTGATCGATTCATTTTTATTTCTCAACATAGTCTCCTTTCAGCTCGATACATTTGATCCAACGATTCTCCAACTTTTTCAAGCTGTCCGAATAGTACAATTTGTCCAACCCTTCAAAATAAGCTTCTGTTTCGGCGATGAGCTCTCTAGTGGTGAATTTCTTTCCTCCGAACCATTTCTTCAGGTTTGGAAACAGGAAATAGCAGGAGTCGCAGAGGGCTGAAAAAATCTGGCAAATATGCTGGATGGGGAAGTAATTCGTAGCGAAATTCGTTGAATTTGGCCATCGATGCCGGGCACATGTGAATCCGTGCATTGTCTTGATGGAAGAGCATTTTCTTCTTCATCAAATGGGGACGTTTTTTCTTTAAAATGTTGTTGAAACGGTCCAATAAAGTAGTAATCGATATGAATTATATCGCGTGCATCCCAAAAAAAATTTTGGCTATCACCTTTCCGGCCGACTTCACGGTCTTCGCCTTCTTCGGAGCTGGTTCACTCGGTGAAGCCCATTGTTTTGACTGTTCCTTCGTCTCGAGTGTGAACAGTAATGAATCGACGCAAATTTATCTGGATTACGTTGAAACATCTCCAAACATTGTTTTGAAATCATCACACGGTCGTGCATATGGTCCACAGTGAGCAAACGCGGCACCCATCTTGCCGGTAGTTTTTTATACCCAATTGTTCGTGCAAAATTAAAATCACTGTGCCATGTGATATGCCTGTGGCCTCAACAAGCTCACGCATTTTCACTCGTCGATCAGTCAAAACAATATCGTGGACTTTATCGATGATTTCTGACGTAGCAGCCTCAACGTTCCGAACGAGGGACGTGTGTACATGTGGATGTATTGGATGGATCCATATATTCGTTCAGTTTTTGAAGGAAAAATGAAACAAGTTTTTTTCATACAAAAAATGAATTTTAATCAATGATATATTCTCCGTTTTTGCACTACTAACAAAAACCGAACAAATATATGGATCCACCCAATATGTACTACGTTTAAATTCATTCACCTAATTGTATACAGACGCAAACGCTGGTGCAGATGTGCTATGAACATTATCCAACTCTTTGATTTTTTTCGGCGTTAAATCTTTTATATGTAGATGTTTGCTCACTGCACGAAACACGTTTTTTTCTATTTTGCAAAAAATACAAAGATTGTTCGCTTTAATCGTTTACAGAAATGAAACCACGCGATGAATTCCGCTCAAAATTTGACAGTAATCAGCTGAAAGATGCTACTTGTCAAAAAGTAATGTGACATGACATGTGAGTGCCCTGTGATAGATTTTCTAAGAACTTATTGACTTGTCCTCGTAAGAGATGGTTATGGGTGCTTTCTAACAAGCGACTCACTTAGTACAACAGTGATTATCTCATCCTTGTATTGACGAACAAGACTGTAATGATGCACCGCGTCATACCGTATCATACTATGTCTCTTGTTGGAAGGCACTCTATAAAATCAAAATTGGTTAAAAGGTTATTATAATATGTGTTTCTTATTGGAAGGCACTATAAAGCCAGAATGGGAAAGGTTAGTATCTTTATGTCATTCGTGAAAATATCACTTTTATTTATCATATAAGTGATATGGTTAAATGTTATAACAATAAATTGTGCTTTGTCTAATTATTCCAATGTCAGAGACGTTCATCGTGGGCTGATCATTCTTATTTTATAAGGAGTATGACTTTGCTCATGCGGTTTTTTTCCGAAATTCGAGGCTTTATTGTAAAAAACTGGTTATACATTTATGATTCAAAGTATTGTCCATCGCTGGCCACTACTTTTTTCCATCTTTCGGGCAGCATACGAATCCCGCGTCGAAAAAACTGGTCATCTTTTGAGGCGATCCACGAATCGATCCAATTTTTTACTTCTTCATAAGACCGAAAGTGATCAGCCAGGTCGTATGCCATTGATCGAAACAAGTGATAGTCAGAGGGAGCAACGTCTGGAGAATACGGTGGGTGGGGTAGGACTTCTCATTTCAACGTTTCCAAGTATGTCTTGACCACTTTCGCAACATGGGGTCGAGCATTGTCATGCTGCAAAATCACTTTATCGTGTCTCTCGTTGTATTGCGGCCGTTTGTCTTTCAATGCTCGGCTCAAACGCATCAATTGCGTTCGATACTGATCGCCTGTGATTGCTTTGCCTTTCAAGCAGCTGTTCACAAGCAAACAAACGTCAGCGTTCAACAACATCTCTCGGCTTCAACTCATACGGCACCCAATTTCCTTGCTTCTGAATCATTCCCATGGCTTTGAGACGTTTTGAAATGGCTGATTGAGTCACTCCTAATGATCGTGCCAATTTTTTTTGATTTTGATAAGAGTCTTGATCAAGTAATGCCTTCAATTCTGCATCTTCGAAAACCTTCTCTCTTCCACCGCTATGCTGGTCTTCGACGTGAAAATCACTGTTCTTGAAGTATTGAAACCACTTATGACACGTTCTTTCACTAATAGCGGCTTCACCATAAATATTTGAAAGCATTCGATGAGCCTCAGCCGCAGATTTCTTCATATTGAAGCAGAAAATTAAAACCTCCCGCAAATGACAAGAATTTGGCTCGTAAACTGACATTTTCAATCGAGAATAACTTTATGATGCAGACACAAATCGACTAATGTTTCTAATGGGATTATGTTGACAGATGCTCAAGTTTATTGTGTGACGTCTATGATCTATTTATTTCGATCACCACTTACCGCTAAAGCCATCTATACGAAAACCGAATGAGCAAAGTCATACACCTAATACTACCAGAGGCGTTAATCGTGGGTTAGCGAGCTATAACAAAATGCCACAGTAAATCGTACTTTGACTAGTTATAGATAAATATATATATAGAGGCGTTTATCATGGGTTGATTCTTTTTAATTTGCTGCCAGAGGCATTTCGATTATGAAATCGGGTGAAATATGATTGCCGAACTAATTTTTAGAATTTTGCGTCCGCAATTGAAGAAATGTGAATGAATGCATTGTCATGATGGAATCAAAAACCGATTGCTTGGCACGATCGAAACAAAAAAATTAATGAACACATCTGTCTAAAATTTTAACAGTAATCCTGAGAAGAATCAAACTTCTAAAATTATAGCAGTTTGATATTTGTGGAATCATTTCTGTATTAGACAAACTTTTCGAACTTATATCCTCGTATAAGTCAACAATATCAATAATAATTCTGTATTAGAGTCTATAAAAACAGCATGTTTCATTGAACATGGATGTGACCTTGGTCTGACCCTGCAAACGCCACCCAAAGTGAATATCAGTAAATAGCTTTTTTAAAACCTTACAACTTTTGTCTGAAGCATTTCTTCCAAAAACGTTACGTAAGGGCCTTAGCACAAGAATAGTAACGTAATTGAGTCGTAGGGCGATATTCATAGTCGAGACTTATTTTCAAGATCACCTCAAGTACAGTCTTAAAATGATATTTCAATTGATAGTCATGAAATAAGTCTGTACTTGAGAAAAATCTCAAGGCATTACTTATCGAAGACGATCTTATTTCATAGCATCTTGAGCAATCACGACATAATTCATAAATGTATCTCATTTGTTATAAGCATGAGCTTGAAATTAGCTTATTAGTTCGCACGCAAAACTTGATGGCGTATCGCTGTTCAAGCGAACGCTCCATCGCGCCGTATTACAAAGTCGAAAAACACACTTCACGCGGAGGCACGTCTTTCCACTCAGACTGCTCGGAGCAAACTGGCGACCGGCTGCCTTGGAAGGGCAGACCCCCCACCACATTTCCCGACCCATTTTACCCCGCTGCGATGGATATTCGCGTCACAATAAAATCATGCGCATTACTTTCATAATGGACTCTGTATATTTGATAATTTTTGTAATTTATTATACAATTAAATTGAAAGGTATAAATTCAAAAGTATATATAATAATTTTATTTTTATAGCTTATTGTAGGAGATGTATTGTAAGTTTCACAATCCACTATTTCTACTGGGTTGGCAAGGAAGTAATTGCGTTTATTAAGGAAGTAATTGTCAAAGTTGTACATACAATATCTTCGTCAATAATGAATGAAATTTAAATTTAAAAAAAGGGTTTTAAAGCTCGAAATCTCTACTTTAAAAGTTTATCACATTTTTTAAGTTTATATGAGTTTGGTAATTTTTACATACCAAAAACTACAAGCTAAAAAAGACGGAAAATTTTCTTCTCACTTTGTGGATTTGTAACGTGCCCGAAACAAATTTGAGAAAATTCTCGACTACCTATCGTGAAGCTTGATACTTTCCTTATAAAATCTTTTTTTTTTAAATATTCTTACGATTTTTGGTTACTGAGTTATCGCGGATTAAATAAAAGGATTATTTTGACTTTAATTGCTCATAACTCCATTAAAAATTGTCGTATCGCAATTTAAAAAAGAGATTCTTAAAGCTGAAACTTTATTCGATCAAGATATATTTATGCAGGGTCCGGCAAAATGATCTCCCACATTTTAATCTTTAATAAAAACGCCATTGTAAATGCTATTTAGATTTTATTTTTATTAACTGAAAATTTATGCTATGCCATTTGTTTTTATTGAGTTTTGAAAATTACAGAGTCCAAGTGGCGACCATTTTTTTCGATACACATTCGAAGCTGATTTCTAAAAGTTTCCATCACTTGAGCAATAATTTGGTTCTTGCCGTATGAGCCGTAGCTCCATCCTGTTGAAACCACACATCCGAATGTTCAAGTTCTCTAAGTTTTGGTTCCAAAAAATTGCGTAGCATGTCGACATATCGATCGGCAGTTACAGTAACCGTCACGCCTCCCTCTTCAAAAAAATAGGGACCCCAAACGCCAAAAGATCCAACAGCACACCAAACGGTAACAAATGGGCTGTGAAGTGGCCTTTCATGAAGCTGCCGCGGATTCTCTGGTGCCCAGTAGCGAAAATTCTGCTTATTCACACAGCCAGACAGATGGAAATGAGGCTTCGTCACTCGTTATTAAAAGAGCATTTTGTGGGATGTTTTGAAGAATATCGTTGGAGTATGCTCTGCGATTTTCCCAGTCCCGTTCACTAAGTTCTTGCACGATCATCATTTTGTATGGGTGGAACTTCAGATCGGCGTGTAAAATTCTTCTCACAGAACGATCTGACAAACGCAAAGCAGAGGCATGTTTAACAGCTGAATGGCTAGGAGATCGTTCAACTGCTTCTCTTACAGCTGCAACATTTTCAGGTGTCCGAATACTTCTGGGTCTACCAGTTGATTTTCTTTTTAAAGCTGAACCTGTAGCTCTAAATTTGAAACCCACAACAGTATTGTTTTGCGATCTGGAACTGGAGCATGTCTACCAAGCGCGAAGTGAGTACGAAAAGTTCTTTGCGTCGTAATCACAGATTCGTTACTTTTCATAAATGTTTCGATAACGAAGGCACAATGCTAGCCCGTCCAATTCATGACGACAACTGAAATGGCAAGGCGTGAGCTACCAACTAACTATGCTAAGCTCCCCCTCTCTTCAGTGGTTCGGGGACAGTGGCGGTGCAAAATGTGGGAGATCATTTTGCCGGACCCTGTATTAGTTGGTAAGAAAGTACTTTTTACTGATAGATGCCTTAAAAAAAACGCAATTACTTTTTTGCGAACCCAATAGAATTATTTTTCGTGTACCAACTTTTTAATAGCAAGTCATATTAATCGTTATATAAAAATGTCAATTTTCAGAAGAAGCACGTGCTGAAAAACAAATGCTTGTTTAAGGAAGCTGGATATGGTGGTGGAGTCATAGGCATACCTTATATTGATGGAGCAATAGATTATTCGTCTCGTACAGAGTAGATTTCAAGATATTGAAGAAATATATAGAAACAGAAAAGGATACTTTTTCTTAAATATTCAGGTATTTTTGTTAAAATAATTATAGTTCTAATTAAATATATGTTGAAAAGAAAAAAGGCAATTATGTTTTACATATTATACAAATTATATACAAATTATCTATTGCATTTAAAATATACATTAATATACACATACAAGCTCATTTTATTAATATTCTCATTTATTATTATTATTTATTATTTATTATTATATATTTTATTTATGTTTATTTTTATTTATGTTCATATTTGTAGGCTGTTGTTGTCCTTGTAGAATTTTTAGATATAGTTCTTGAATGGTCATGAAGAGAGCATGATAGTCGAATCTTTCAAAACTCAAGGATATATAGACAAAGAGAACTAGACGGAATACTCGTTGGAGATGCTGGATATCCGGCTTTATTTACGCCTATTGCTAATCCTATAACTGATGAAGAAATAAAATTTTATGAAGATTTTATAGCTATAATAATATACTATTTGAAATAAATTGTTGTTATAATATGAAAAAGAAATTAAAGATTGAAATTCAAAAAAGTTTTCTATAGTGCGTACATATTTTTGTATAATTAACAATAACATTCTGTTTAATTTATTCATTTATTTCATTAAGTTTTACATTTTCTTACCTTATTATAATTACATATAATATCATTATTAAATATTGATAATAATTACTAAAATAATATGGCATGATTCTCATTAATAATTAAAAAAATTTATTACAGTTACAATATGATTCAACAATATGATATTATTACAATATGATAGTAGGACAAGAAGAATCATCGAGAGAACTTTTGGCATATAGAAAAAAAACTGTATATATATATATACACACACATGTGTGTTTTAATAATTTGAATCGTAGCAACAGTAAATAGTATTAAATGCAAAATTTGATTTTTACTTATTTAAACTTTAATGTTGTTAATAACTTTAAACAAATTTGTAAGAAAATTATAATTTTATAAACAATATGAAATAAAAATAAATAATATGAGTATTACTTCACACACAATATTTTCTTTAATCGCGGATTGAGATTTAACAATTTTCAGTTTTATTAATTTCTAATTCCAGTTTATGTATATTTTTTAAATGTTCTAATTGTTGATAATTCATCATTTTTAAATGATTTTTTTAAATTTTTGCCATTTTTTTCATGTTCCAATTTAAAATTTGTTAATTGTTCTTCTTTATTCATTACTCGTTTTATGCGTTCTATTTGAAATTTCTCTTCGACATCTGATAATTCAAATGTTTCTTTTTTTTTTCTTGAAACCTTTTTAGTGCAAATACTCTCTTCACTGTTTGATATCTTAATATCTGTTACTATATCTGCATTATATAAAATTGTATCTTTTGGATCTATCTCTATAACAGCAAATGAATCTGTAAAATAAAAAAATATTAAAGCTTTGTTAATTACAAATATTCAGATAAAAAGTCTTTAAAACTTTTAATACGTAGCTATTATATAAGATAAAGCCACCAAAATTTTATTACTTTTGATTTTGTAATTCTAAATATCTAAATATTCATGTATAAAGTGCTTTAGGAATGTAAATATTTAAGCATTGCTCATTAAAAAAAGAAGCCTTAATCGTTATTTTATTCTTGATTTTTGTCTTATTTTATCATTTAGAATCATTCCTTAAATTTTCTTTTATTTGTTGCCGAATATTCTGTAGAGATGACGGGCAAGAATGAATCATTATCCACAAATGTATACTCGTATAAGTAATAATTTCCAAAACAGCAAAATTTGTATTGCTTTCTATGTTTACAATATTCTCATCGTTTTCTTCTAATACTTCCACATTCGCGATAGATAAAACTTCAAATGCAAGATCACGTTTTTCTGAAATTTAAAAATATTAAAATTAATATAAGAATTTAATAATTAAGCTTATATTTCTACAAATATCAGAATTACTTTAAAAAATATCTTCAAACATATTATTAATTTCTGTTTCTATCATATTAAATGTGAATGAAATTGTACAATTTTCATAAGCGTAGGTGCTATATTAACAATGTCAGGGTCGATATTTGCTTCCGCTTCTTGAGGTCCCAGTCGCTAGACATGACTGTCTTTCCTTTATTATTGCTTCTCTTTGGGTTTGCTTTAAGTTTGATCATAGTTTTTTTTAACTACTGAACAGTCTTCTATTATGAATATTTTATATAAAATTATATTATATCCAATTATATTATTAGGTGTTGGAATTAATTCGTAGCGTTTTACAAGTGATGGGAAGTACTTTCATTAATGTATTTTTTAATGCTCATGTGAAATAAATAACATTCTTTCATTAAAAAACGCTACGAATTAATTCCAACACCTAATATATCAAATTCAATAATCTTAGTACTAATATTTATGATTGTTTGAAATCGTTAATTCGTAAAAAAGTAATAATTCTTTCGTTCGATTAACAGTAATTGTTGTTAGACGCATACATGAAATGAGTTTATAAATTCATTTCTAGCATGATCTTAATTCTCGCTAAAGCCAATTTGTCGTTTTTTTTTTCATTTCAAATTAATTCGTTACACACACACAGACAACGGCAACGGACCATCGAAGGTTCGAGAACAATTTAATCATGCGAGCGCAGCGCTCCGACGAACACGTCACGCACAGCCACCAATCCCACGCGCGGATTTTCTTTCACGCATGACTGTTACGTCGAACATTAAAAAAGAATCCGAGGCGCCAATCAATTTTATACAACAAATGCCACGCAAAATTTACAATTGTGGCAAAATTCTATTGGATTTTATAAAGAAGAGAGTCCAGGCCACGAAAGCAATATATGCACCGATCGTCGCCGATCTCGCCCTCTTAGTGCTCAGAGTCTCGCTATTATATCGTGTCGAAAACCGCCGTGAAAAACCGCCAAGTAAAACCACCGAGAAAATCTTCGCGATTTTCTATTACTTCTATTACTAAGATAATTCGAAAAAGGTGATTGTATCGAATATTCTGCGATAATTATTTATGTGTACTGAATTTGTGGTTGTAAAATTTGAAGTAAAATCTTTAATCAAATTACAAAGAAACGGAGTTCTCTTCACTGTCGTGCGTTATATCAGCCGTGTGCCGTCCTCTCACTTTAATCTTTACACGCGGTGCAATTCTGCACATTTCTGGTCCTTCGAGCCGGATTCTCGCCGGCAACCGCAGTGTCGGGTGCGTCGCGTTCAGTTTGCTAGTGCTGAAAAGGAAGAGTGAGTGATGAGTGAGGATCTGCAAACTTTGCTGATGGCTCAGAGCGATATTCACGGTCGCATGGCTCGGTCAGTATCGAATCTGAAAAAACTCGGCGCAACGAGCATTACGCTGCACGCTGCTGAGACTCACATCATTCTTCTAGATCGATTGTGGGCAAAATTTGAGGCTCAGCATGAGCTCATCCGAGCTCACCTCAAAGAGGCATTCGACGAGAGCGAGTACAGCTCGACCGGATTTGCTGACTTAGCCGAAATAACGTACGTCGAACAACGAAGCCTCCTCAACGACTATCAGAGATTCAAGGCGAAGGAACCGAGTTCAGTCTCCAAATTAGAAGGTGGTAATGAGCCTTCCGGAAGAACGTCTCTGCTTCGCCTAAAGATTCGTTCCTTCTCTGGCACATTCGAAGATTGGCCTACATTCCGAAACATCTTTCAATCTATTGTCGGAGACAATTCATCAATCTCAGCATTTGAGAAATTTCATTATCTGAAATCTTGTCTGGAGGGTCCTGTTGAGAAACTGATTCGACCTTTAGCAGTGACCGGAGACAATTATCCACGCGCATGGGCTCTGCTGAGCAAGCATTACGAAAATAAGAGAGAGTTATCGCGCTCCAATTTCTCCACGTTTACCGCTGTGGCTAAAATGAAGAGTGACACCGCGGAGGAGTTCAACCGCAGGAGTTCTACCACGCCGTAACCAGTGTAGTCAACAGCCAGGAGAGCATCGACAGGCCTATCGGCTCGCATGGCTTCGATCTGCTTAACCACCTTGTCATCGAGTTCTTCGATTCAAAAATTCGCCTGGAATGGGAGTCTCAAGCGCCTCGAATGACGTGCCAACTCATGAGGCGCTGATGGACTTCATAATCAAAAGGGCACTTACACTCAACGCCGCCAAGCCAAAATCTCTCAAGGTCTCTGAGGACCCGCCGCGATCTGCAAAGTCGCATCAAGAGACACACACCGAATCTCCACAGTGCGTCCTATGTAAAGGCAAGCACCACGTGATGGTATGCGAAGGATTCAAGAAAAAATCCGCTGTTGATCGCAAGGCCGTCGCCGAAACTCATAGACTGTGCTTCAACTACCTCGGCTCTCATACACTCGCGAAGTGCCAATCTACGAGGACATGTATAACGTGCAAGTCTCGCCACTCAATGTTGCACGACGTGTACATTTCATCAAAACCCCAAGAGGTCAGCTCACTGTCGGCGATGCGCTGCGACAACGACCACAAGGCTATTTTGCTCGCAACTGTGCGAATTTCCATCGCTGATCGTCACGGCAATCGGTATACCACACGCGTGCTCATCGACCAAGGTTCGGAAGTTTCCTTGATTTCGGAGGCACTGGTCCAGCGCCTGCGTCTGCCACGCTCTCGATCCGCAGTCGAAATCCTCGACATCAGCGGCAAAAGTTCCGGGCCTAGCAGAGGAAAGGTGACACTCAACGTAGCCTCCGTTCTCACGGAGACCAACTTTACCGCCAGAGCTTTCATTCTGCCATGTCTGTCGCTTTACCAAGGCGCCAACGCAAAGATCACGGAGTGGCCACACTTGAAGGGGCTCCAACTAGCTGATCCGGACTATGCAGCAAACGATTCCATTGAGTTACTGTTTGGAGCGGAAGTATGCTCAATCATCCTCCAAAATGGTCTTCGCGAAGGAGGCCTCCAAGCGCCTATCGCTCAGAAAACTTTGTTTGGCTGGATCCTGTCAGGAGGCTGCGACCAGATAACCAATTCGACGGAGCACCACTCGCTTCAGTGCACCGCAGATCATGAGCTAGCCGAGCTCGTGCACCGCTTTTGGGAGCAGGAGAGAGAGAGACGCCCGCTCCTGCCGCGCTCATGCCAAAGGAACAGCAATGCGAAGATATTTTTGCACTACAGCATCAACGTACTGCCGAAGGACGATACGTGGTACGACTATCTCTCTGCCTACGACGTTAGTTGAAATTCGAAAACCTGCAGAACGACTCTTGATCGCCATGGAGCGACGCTGTGAGTGAGACTCACGATTCGGAGACCTCTACCGCGCCTTCCTAAAAGAATACGAGGACTCAGATCACATGAAATTGGCACGAGAACCTTCGAATTGCAGTGAGGATCGATGCTACCTTCCTCATCACGGCGTGCTCCGAAAATCCAGCACCACTACCAAATTCAAGGTCGTCTTCAACGGATCGCATACAAGGTCCGGTGAGTCACTCAATATTCATCTTCTGGTCTGTGCCAACATGTTGCCACCCCTCGCGAACGTACTTCTGCAGTGACGGTGGCATCGTTACGCGCTAGTAACTGACATCGAGAAGATGTATCGCCAAATTCTCGTTCATCCAGAAGTATCAATGCATTCTCTGGCGACACAACGTTAATGAGCCGATACGCGAGTATACTCTGAAGACAGTCACTTACGGTTTCGCGTGCACGCCATTTCTCGCCATCCGCGCTCTTCGTCAACTCGCCGATGACGAAGAAGCTCATTACCCGCGAGGCGCAGATGCGTTACGACATGACTGTTACGTCGACGACGTCATAACCGGCGCACATTGCAAAGCCGTCGCAATCGCTCTACAAAGCGAGCTCTGCAACCTCTGCATGGCGGGCGGATTTTCTCTGCGAAAATGGACCGCTAACTGCCATGAACTTCTCCGCGATACTCCGCCCGAGCACTGCCTCACCAGAGACTCGCTATCGTGGGAACAAGAGAACCACTCAACTCTGGGATTGCGCTGGTATCCGACCAGTGACAAATTCGTTTTCTCTGTTCCTCCTCGCACCGTCGTCACTTTCATCAAGAGAAGCTGGAGGAGACTGCCCGACTCTTCGACCCGCTCGGATGGCTGGCTCCAGCAACAATTCAGGCGAAAATCTTAATCCAGTCTGCCTGGCTGCAGCAGTTAGACTGGGACGCACCGTTGCCGTCAACCATCACTGTGAAATGGAAGCGGTTCTGGGAGGAACTTCCACTTCTTGAGAAGCTCAGAGTCGGCCGCTGGCACCGGCGACACGAGCTCTCAGCTCAAGCTACACGGCTTTGCAGACGCGTCCGAGAGAGGTTACGCCGTTGTGGTATATCTCCGCATCACCTCAAACAATCAAATAAAGACTCGCTTACTAATGGACAAAAGCAAGGTCGCGCCGATTAAACTTGTATCTCTCCCGCGACTCTGCGCCGCCGCCTTACTTTCAAGTATGCTCGTGCACACGCGCTCTGTATTAAAATTAACTGCAACACCAGTAACCTTGTGGTCAGACTCCAAGGTCACGCTCCATTGGATTCAGGGTCACGTCTCTCGCTGGAAAACGTATATGGTCAATAGAGTATCTCGGATCCAGCAGCAACTTCCTGAGGCTCAATGGCGCCATGTCCCAGGCAAGGAGAACCCCGCCGACTGTGCCTCCCGAGGACTGACACCTCGCGAGCTCCTCGGTCATCCCTTGTGGTGGACGGGTCCTGCATGGTTATGCGGGAATCCGACAGAATGGCCAAGCGGAGACAAGGAACCCATCAAGGACATTCCGGAACGGGCCACTACGCTCATCGCAGTCATCAGGAACAATCACGAGCCTGAAGAGTTCCTCAGGTTCTCAACATTGCATCGATTCCTGAGAGTAACTTCCTGGTGCTTATGTTGGCGCCGTCGCCACCGCTCAGTCAGATCTGCGGACAAGAAGCACCACTGTTCAGCACTTCTCCCTGCAACACAGCACTCCTGCAATGGATTCGCATAGTGCAGTTGTCGCATTATCCGGAGAAAATGACTGCAATCACGAATAAACGCTGTCTTCCAAGACTCAGTCATCTGCGAGCCCTCAGCCCGTACACGGAATCCTGCGAGTCGGAGGACGCCTCAAACACGTAGCGCTGTCCTTCGACGAGCATCCTCTCATCGTGCCTGGTTCACGCGTCCAAGGTCATGGCTCACGCGTTTGCTGGTAGAAGCCTACCATCGTCGTACTCTTCACGGAGGGGTTCAGTTGACCCTAGGGATGCTTCGACTCCGGTTCTGGATCCCACAAGGCCGAGCTGTGGTCAAGCGATGGCTGCATCAGTGCGTGACGTGCATTCGGTGGAGGGCTGTCACTCCGCAACCTCAAATGAAACCTTCCTCCAGGAAGAGTGACTCCTGCACGGCCATTTCTTCGA
Source organism: Acromyrmex echinatior (assembly GCF_000204515.1). Next base: position 182,433 of record NW_011627086.1, on the reverse strand, counting down.
GTGGGCATCGACTACGCCGAGCCCATTTTTATCAGAACGAGCAAAGGGCGTGGTCACAGCGCTCACAAAGCCTTCATTGCTATTTTTGTCTGTTTTAGCTCCAAAGCAGTTCACCTTGAGGCCGTTTCAGATTATACCACCGACGCTTTCCTGGCTGCCCTCCGCCGCTTCACATCTCGCCGAGGGCTTTGCACGGACATCTATTCCCACTACGGCACCAATTTTTCGGACGCCGACAGACAACTACGAGAGATACTCCGAGCTTCCTTCTCAGAAGGACGACAAATCGCACACGTCGCTACATCAGAAGGAATCCGGTGGCACTTTAACTTCCCTTCGGCACCACACTTTGGTGATCTCTGGGAAGCGACCGTGAAATCAGCCAAGTACCACCTGCGCAGAACCATCAGCGAAACCAGACTCACCTTCGAGGAGATGAGCACCCTGCTTGCACAAGTAGAGGCATGCATGAATTCCCGGCCCATGCATGCCCTCTCAGATGACTCCGACGACCTCACGGCTCTGACATCGGGTCACTTGCTCATTGGGGCACCACTGCTGGCCATCCCCGAGCCATCATTGTCTGACGAAAGAGAAAATTTAATCTCTAAGTGGCAACTTATCCAGCGGATGCAAGACCACTTTTGGCAGAGATGGTCACGTGAGTACTTGCATACTCTGGCTACCAGACCGAAATGGACCAAGGAAGCCTTGTCACCACGCATCGGATCGCTGTATATCATCCGTTCCGAAATCTCATCGCCTAACAAATGGTCATTGGCACGGATCACGCAGCTACATCCTGGAGACGACGGCGTGGTGCGAGTGGTCACACTCAAAACGACCTCATCAGAATTGATTCGTCCTCTAATCAAATTAGTATTATTGCCAGAGGATGCCAATGCGTTCACCTCGCACGATAATGCGCCGAACGAAAAGAGGAGCATGAATCAATCGCTTGCATGTCCGTGAATTGTGGTTTTAATTTTATTCTGTTATATAACTCTCGTTCACGGTTCAAGGTAACTCTCTTCCACGGATGCACTTATCGTACTGTGCCGCGTGTTTCCTGTAAGCGTTCACTATCAATTCTGTAATCTCGATTCGTTTGTCGCGTCGCAAGTACTTAGTACGTGTGCACCAACGTGTTGTGCCGTGCACATGAACTCAAGTTGAAAGTTCGGGACAGCAGGTACAACGAAATTATCAACCGCGTAAATCAAATGTTCGCATTCTCAAAATTTGCAGTTATTAATCACTTTCGATCAAACAAGCAACGCCCGAGATCACTTCTATGCGCATATCGTCACGGAGATGACGAGGCGGGCGGAAATATTTGAGATCGTTAATTCGTAAAAGTAATAATTCTTTCGATGGTCCGTTGCTGTTGTCTGTGTGTGTGTAACGAATTAATTTGAAATGAAAAAAAACGACAAATTGGCTTTAGCGAGAATTAAGATCATGCTAGAAATGAATTTATAAACTCATTTCATGCATGCGTCTAACAACAATTACTTAATCGAACGAAAGAATTATTACTTTTTTACGAATTAACGATGTCAAACAATGATAGTTACTTACATCTTGAGAAATTAACGTTGATTGATTGTGTTTGCAAATCTCCTTCCATACCATCTTTTTCTTTTAATGTTGCACCGTCACTTTTTTAAAATTCGATTACGCGTTTATAATCATTTAGTATCTGTAGAAATACTTTTCGTTCCATTAATGTGTAGTATTTGTTCTTACTGCTAAATGCTTTTTCGTTACACGACATTCTGTGTAAATAAATTGTATTATTTTTAAAGTAATAATCTTAAATAACCTTCAAATTGTTAGGTAAATCAAATCTTTTTTCCTTACTTCATTAAATAAAAATATTATTTACTTTATTTTAAGATTTCCGCAAGTAATTTGTTACTGCTCGTTATATGTGTAACTAGAGGGAATAATCACGATTAATAAAATGTACAAAATGGTACATAACACTTGTAAAACTCCTCAAATGCAATATTCCTATTGGAGAATCCAACAGAAATATGACGGAAATAGCCGAATAATAAATAAGTTTAACCTTAAGAATATCTTCGCCAAGATGATCTTAACTCAAATAAGAATTCTTCAAGGAAGAACTTCTTCTCGAAGATCGTCTTTTTTCGTGACTATGGAATATATATTACGATTTTAAGATGATCTTAATTGAAGATAGTCTTGACTGAGACAGTCTTAAGCGCTGCTTTGAGCTTCGACTATGAATACCACCCGTAGAACGTGAATTATAGTATATAATAGATCAACGCAACTATATTTTGACATATTATGTGTATGCCGATACAAGTACAATTCATATTCCTTCACGATTAGTTATCTGTGTGTTCAGCTCATAAATCCGGGGTCTTTTTGAACACCCTATAATATACAGTGCGACAAATATGTTCCCGGACAGGGCCTGAAAATCATAATTGAAATAACAAATATGCATATTTTTTGGTTTTATTATTCAAAATATTGTCCTCTGGCTTCAATACACTTGTTACAGTGATTCAATAGTGATTCAAATGCATGTTTTTGAGTGGTATAAGCGTTTTTTGGAAGGCAGAGAGACCCTTGAAGATGACAAAAAATCAGGACGGCTAATTTTGATTCGAACACTCGAAATGATCGAAAAAGTACGTGATTTTGTTGCAAACGATCGCAATGCATCACTAAAAATGATGGAGGAGGCTTTAAATATCAGTAGAGAAACGATTCGAACCATATTACATGAAGATTTGGGTAAAACGAAGGTTTGTGCGAAGTTTGTTCCATGCACATTAAGAAGCGATCAAAAATCAGCGAGAATCAATTATTCCAGAGATATCGTTGCAGCCGCAGAAAGTAATCCAAACTTCCTATTCTAACTCAATTTGCGGAATTGCCTCTAGTGCCTGTGTAGAAGCTGATTGGATGGTCGGAATGTCATCAAAAAAGCATCCTTTCAATTTCAATTTCAATTTTGGGAATAATGAGAAGTCGCAGGGGGCCAAATCAGGTGAATACGGTGGATGGTTTAACACACTTTTCGTACTTTTTTTGCTTGTGGTGAATTTTTTGACTTCCATTCCGCACTTTGACGCTTAGTTTCTGGATCATATTGAAAGCACCATGTTTCATCACCCGTAACAATTGATTTTAGGAAGTTTGGATTATTTTCTGCGGCTGCAACGATGTCTCTGGAATAATTGATTCTCGCTGATTTTTGATCGCTTCTTAATGTGTATGGAACAAACTTCGCACAAACCTTCGTTTTACCCAAATCTTCATGTAATATGGTTCGAATCGTTTCTCTACTGATATTTAAAGCCTCCTCCATCATTTTTAGTGATGCATTGCGATCGTTTGCAACAAAATCACGTACTTTTTCGATCATTTCGGGTGTTCGAATCAAAATTGGCCGTCCTGATTTTTTGTCATCTTCAAGGGTCTCTCTGCCTTCCAAAAAACGCTTATGCCACTCAAAAACAGCTGTACCTAGACATTGACTGCCAACTTGTTGCATCGATCGGAATGTTTCTGATGCACTTTTACCAAGTTTTGCGTTAAATTTAATCACTGCTCTTTGTTCCATATTAAAATTTCTACCTCGACCAAAATCTTGTTTAACATGAACTATCATATCTTCGTTATATGTCAACCAAAATGAATGAAACTTTGATAGATGATAGCAAAATGTTCAACCTTTAAAATGCATGTTTGAACGCACAGATGTCGCCACTGGTTGCTGAGATGTGGTTCGTGTCCGGAAACATATTTGTCGCACTGTGTATATGTTATACATATATATGTGCTATACATATACATAACATTACATGGTCAATAATCATATGCATAATTTTCATACGAAAATTACGATGCTCTACGTTTATGAAATAAGTACATCATATTCAAAGTGTTTTAGTAAATGATGGCTAATTAATACATCAGTACGTTAGTAATGAAAATCCATAATTTATGACATTTACGTTATGTATATTAGATTTTCGGTACTGGTAGTACGTAGCAGTATACGTAATAGTATTTTTCTCTACGTCCAAGGCCTATTTTATCTCTTTTTTCTACGTTTAATAAAAAGAGATATGTTTTTTTAGGTCAAATGTACAGATATTAGTAATATGTACATGCTTTTATATTTTCAATATCAGAATATACAAGTAACATAAATCAAAGCTAATGAGAGTCAAACGCAGATAATCAGATATAATATGTTAAAAAAAATAATCAAATTACGAATCCTCTGATAAATGATCTTTTTTACTTTGTACATGTAAACTCACTTTGGAGTCCTCTTCAGCAATATAGATATATTACGAAAAGCTCACAAATACAAAAAAGATTGTCACTCGCAAATTGCCAGAGATAAAGTGATGTAAAATTTTAGTAGATAGAGAGAGTGCTAGAAGCTTTGATACATAATTGATCACAAAATTACATTTATACAAATCTATCTACTAAAATTTTACATCACTTCATCTTTGGCAATTTGTGAGTAACACAATCTTTTTGGATATGTAAGTTTTTCGTTATATATCTATATTGCCTGAATAGCTTTGATTTATATTAGTTATACGTATATTTTATAAATTTAAAGTTTCCTATATAATAATTGTTTTTTTCAATATTAGACTATTGCATGTGTATGTATTATGATGTGTGAATATACACAAATCAAAACTAGAAGTAATTTATACTGAAGTATTCATGCAGATTCCTATGTTTATTTATACAAAACATTGGAATTAAATTTTATGTGTACACATTATATTATATATATATACACACAATTTTAATATTGCATATTTAAACATAGGGAATGCATAAATAGCTTAACATTAATAACTTCTATCTGTAATGTGTGTTTATTCACACATTATAATATACATATATGCAATATTACATAATATTGCCTATATGTGCATTATATTTAAGTACACACCACTAATATTTTAATATGAGTAACTTGTATATCTTTTTATTAAATGTAGCAAAAAATAGAGTAGCTACGTATATTATATACATAATATATCTACGTATCGCTAATACATGTTACATCTTGACCTAAAATGACATTGGTCATAGGAAAAAGTATACTGTATATCGATATAGACGAGTACTGAAAATATGTAATATATGTATAATATAATATATATTTTCAGTATTGACAGTGTATATTGACTCAAGGCCGTAATAGCATTTGTCCTTTCGTACAATGTCATTTTATTGCCATGTATTATTGTCAATATATGGCACGTGTTGCATATACATGTATATATTAGATGTATAACTTTGCTTCCGCTGTTTTCCTATAGATGACTTTAACGGTAAGTAGTGGTCGAAATAAATAGATCATAGACATACAATAAACTTGGGCATCTGTCAACATAACCCCATAGAAACATTAGTCGATTCGTGTCTGTATCATAAAGTTATTCTCGATTGAAAATGTCAGTTTACGAGCCAAATTCTCATCATTTGCGGGAGGTTTTAATTTTCTGCTTCAATATGAAGAAGTTCTGCAGCTGAGGCTCATCGAATGCTCTCAAATACTTATGATGAGGCCGCTATTAGTGAAAGAACGTGTCGCGAGTGGTTTCAACGCTTCAAGAATGGTGATTTTGACGTCGAAGACCGGCACAGCGGTGGAAGAGAGAAGGTTTTCGAAGATGCAGAATTGGAGGGATTACTTGATCAAGATTTGTGTCAAAATCAAAAAGAATTGGCACGATCATTGGGACTCAACCAGCTATTTCAAAACGCCTCAAAGCCATGGGAATAATTCAGAAGCGAGGAAATTGGAAATTATCATACGAGTTGAAGCCGAGAGATGTTGAACGGCGTTTGTTTGCTTGTGAACAGCTGCTTGAAAGGCAAAGACGGAAGGGATTTCTGCATCGCATTGTGACTGGGGACGAAAAATGGGTTCATTACGATAACCCCAAGCGCAAAAAATCATGGGGAGTTCCTGATCATGCTTCCACGTCGACGACCAAACCGAATATTCACGGCTCCAAGGTCATGCTCTGTATTTGGTGGGACCAGCTCGGCATAGTGTATTATGAGTTGTTAAAATCGACTGAAACAATCACAGGCGATCGGGATCGAACGCAATTGATGCATTTGGGCCGAGCATTGAAAGACAAACGGCCGCAATACAACGAGAGACACGATAAAGTGATTTTGCAGCATGACAATGCTCGACCCCATGTTGCGAAAGTGGTCAAGACATACTTGGAAACGTTGAAATGGGAAGTACTCTCACCGCCGTATTCTCCAGACATTGCTCCCTTTGACTATCACTTGTTTCGATCAATGGCACACAGCCTGACCAGCATTTCCGGTCTTATGAAGAAGTAAAAAATTGGATCGATTCGTGGATCGCCTCAAAAGATAATCAGTTTTTGCGACGCGGGATTCGTACGCTCGAAAGAGGAGGGAAAGTAGTGGCCAGGGATGGACAATACTTTGAACCATAAATGTATAACCAGTTTTTTACAATAAAGCCTCGAATTTCGGAAAAAAACGGCGGAAGCAAAGTTATACACTTAACATGTAGTTACTTCATTTGTTGCTATGCTATCAAAAAGAGAGATAAAAGTTATCTGCTCAAATATAGAGATATTACTGATCTGGAGACACGATAGTGTCTTGGCGCTAAGACAAGTCCAATGTCATAATATATTTATATGTGTAATATGTCAAATTGTACATGTATTATAATATGTCAGTAAACACACATTAAAAATTACTCGTGCTGGGATATTCATGCAGATATTTTCTATGTCCATTTTTATGCAATACTAGAATTTTATATTATAATATATAATGTGTATAATGATATATATAAAATTTAATTCTAACGTTGTATATAAAAAGACATTCATGAATACGAATTATTATTACATTTTATGTGTATTATTATACAATATAATATATGTGTACACATACAATGACACAAAATATTATTCTATTATTGCATATAGACATTAGTGAATTAACGATATATGCAATATTAAAATTATATTTTGAGTATATTATTATGTATTTGTACATTATAATACATATAAAATATAATTACAATTTGTAATTATATTTGTAATTATATTTTATTCACTAATAATGTTTTTTATGTTACAACAATGTTTTAGAATTAGAATTATAAATGTTATGTTTGTACGATGTGAATATACACATATTATACAATGTATGTACATAAAATTCTAATTTAGGTATAAATAAATAATATCTGAATGATTATTTCAACATGAGCAACTTTTATCTGTTTATATAATACGTGCGTATGTGTGTATGTGTGTGTATGTGTTCACATAATATAATATATATATAATTTTCTATATTAGATATATGAATTGACATGCTAGTAATATTGGGTCATCTAAAAAGTATCCGCGGTACTTTGTCACTAGATATATGACCATCAACACACATCTAGTGACAAAAAACCGCGGATACTTTTTAGATGACCCAATATATTATCCTAACCTAAAATGGATGTAAGAAAAAAGTGCTATGGCTTCGTATCGATAACTATTAGTTAAAAATCTGTACTTTATGTATATTACAGATGTTTAGTACTGGTGGTATATATTGGAACGCGGCCTGCATTGCATGTGTACATACAACTGTATTTCTAAGGCCCGATTCTACAAATATAAGATTAACTTCAATCCTGGTTTATTTTTGTCTCAATTCTAAAATTGGAAAATTTTCCAAAATAAATCTTACATTTATTGGATCGAACCTAATACACGTTTTCGTCCCTAAGCTTAGATGGTTATATAGGAAACGGAATAAAAATGTCGATAATTAATCGATTGAATTTCCTGCATGATAATATTAACTCAGAAGGCATAAGTATCTTATACAAACCTCTAATATTGACTTTGATTAAGTTCTGCCGTCGCTCCAGCATCTCCTTAATGAAAACGAACTTAATTAAATTTTGGAAAGCTCTCGAGATAAGCTACAAGAATATGTAATGAAAAAGAGAAGGAGTTCCATTTAAAAAATTCATCTTGACCTTGACCTGACCTTGACAACGCCATCCTAGGTTAAATAACTACTATCATTGAATGCCTTTTTTTAAGTTTTGTAAGAAACATTTTTTTCTAAAATGCAAAATCGTTTACGAGATATTTGGGTGTATCCAGACTTTTGACCCATTCTTATAATCATTTTCTGAACGGCGCGTATACTTGGCGTACTTTTTTTATCTTTTCTTAAGAGATTTTTTTTTTACTATTTAATTATACTCCAAATATAAATCATAAACAATTTATGATTTATATTCGAAGAATAACTTAATTGTTTATAAAATACCTACAGAACACCTAGCGTGGCTTATAGCTCTTTGAATTTTATATTATTTTACATAAAATTTTCATCGGATCAATTAACTTAGGAAATTTCTTGTTAAAAAATTACTGCAAACTTTAAACGTTTTAAAAAAAGTTTATTCGATATATTTGCCATTGTAAACAATTATCTTCATTACCTCATATTCCCAATGTACCTTTGCAGTGTAGACAATATAGATATAATACATAACAGAAGTCCATGCATTAACAAATTTTATATTGTCTATTTTACAGATCAAAGTCCTCTCAGAGTTTTTCTTACCATCAGTTCTATACATATTTTTCGCACATATACGAAAAAATAATGAATACAGAAGAACACACATTTCAATAAATATTTTTAACGTCATTATTGATAAATATAGACAATAAGAAATCTAGCTCTGATGATCTTGATCTTGACATAGGTTGTCAAGGTCATGACACCGAGTGATCTCCAATAAGTTTTAGCTTATTATTAAAAAGTTATTAAAAATATTTGGAAAATAACATTTTATTTCTGCTATATATAACATTAAGACTCCTGACTAATCGCAGCAGCCATGTTGGAATTGTGACGTCAGAAATGAAACATGACACGTTAATTTATGTTGCATGCTATTTTTAAATAAAGATAATTTGGATGAAACGAAATGATGAGATCGCTTTAAAACACTTTTAAAAATCGATAAAAACTGTCCTCTCCTCCCTTAACAATCAGTAAATGGTCGTAAAAGGCATGTAAAGTGAATCTATATTCGGGCAAAAACACACGGTCCGACAGCTGTTGAAACGAGTAAAATATACGCTTTTACAAAATTCTACTTTAGTTTTCATCGATAATTACGAGACTTTGATAAGTACGAGACAAGTCATCTTTTCATAATTAAGCAAATAATAACGAAATGGTATGCAACATAAATTTCGTCGTCAAACCGTCACTTTTCCACGCTTATAAGTTCGCCATTTAGCATAGTGCGGCGCTGTAACACACATATAAGTAAAGTCATTAGATCTATAAAGTATTGCAAACTCACATCCATTTTCACGCAAAACGTGACCATTTCAAATTTATGCATTTGTACTTTATTACGTGCTTTATTTAGAAAAATGAAGTCGTTAAGTATGTAAATCAATGTTTTTGTTGTAATTAGTTTATTTATGAACAAAAGAATATGTACGAATGCTCAATTTATGTGTTCTTTAGTTTAATACGAATTTATTTGTCGTAGAAATTTTGTGCATAAAAGTGCACGAAGGATACGTGTAAGTACAATTCAGAACTGTTCAGGAATACGAAAGTACACATCACACATCAAATAACCTTTTATGGTACTGTTTTTGCACTTAGACACATAACTTGGCATTATTAATTTTAACAACACGATACTGATGAAACTGGAAAAAAAATCTTGAAGAGATTTTTATTGTGTTAATATCAACACAATGATAATGAATTTGTGCCTTCAACCTCGAAATTGACGCTTGAAAATGTTTCGAAAATGTACGTTAGGTTAGCATCCAATTGACTCAATGTAGTGTACTTCAAATCGTGTATTATTGTATGTGCAATTCGGGCATTTTGACGCGAAATTTCTGAAATCAATTGCGATACTTTATAATCTAGTGACATTACAGACAAGCACGAGCTCATGTCCGTGTGCTCACCTGCGGCGCGCTGAGAATGAACGAGACAGCGATCTCCTTCTCTAGTCGCTTGTTTCAAGCGACCGAAAATGCTTTCTCGGCAATCTCGGCCGCTCGGCGGCCTTAAGCATCAATAATGGACGGGGAACATTCTAAATAACATAAATTTTAATAAATTATAGTAATAATGTACCCATACCATTAATCCAGTATAAATCATGTTCGAACGCAACAATTTACTAAATATTTAATTGTTTACGACTTTTCATGCGCGTTATATAGTATATTCCTCCTTCATAAACTCGAGTAGCAAGAATAGTTCAGAAGTAGAATTTTACCGAAGAAAATTTATAAACTAACATTTCTTTTCACGAAAGTCTCGAAAGGCCATCAGAAAAGAAATGCGTATGTTTGAGATTCGAAACTTAAAGAAAATATGCGAAAAAAATCGAATAATTGCAAAAAGCACGTTTTTCGCTTATAAAACGAAAGATATTGATTGTATGGAAAAAAATTCAGTATAAAAAATATAGGTATTCGAAATACCTATAAAAGACGTGGAACATTAAAATCGATTTATTAGTTTAGTAGAAAAAAAAATAAAAAACATTTGAAAAAGATCTCTGTTCATTGAGATTTAAATGCAAAGCTTTGAAATTCTTGTAAAATGTAGCCCTCGTAATGACAAACAAATCTAGCTCTGAACAAGCCTGAAATGTTCATTAGTTTTTGAAAAAAGCCATTTGTTCACTAAAAACGGAAAACTTAATTTCTTCATTTTTGAGCAGTCACACAGCAATTTACAAAAGTGATTTTTCTTCTTCAAGAATTGTAATATCACGTACACTCAATAACAAAACGATTTTTTGCAGTTAAACTATTATAACGACTTTAAAAAGTGTATCTTTTTCCGTATAAAAAAATGGAATAATTCCATTAATATGCATCATATCAAATAGCTGTGTGAAACATTCAACATCTGACATTTTTCTACAAATTTAAAAAAAAAACTTCGATTATTAGGAGCCGAGATAACAATTTTTTAAAGAATCTATCACTGTGGCTCTAATTTTTAAGATTAAGACTTCCGTCTGGCACCAATTTGTGAAGGAAGAATTGAATTTGCTGTTAAAAATTCTCAAATTTTTTGTTGCCGAAAAAGTTTGTTTAAAATCATTGAAAAGTTGAAGAACGCGAGCGAGGCAGTATGCCTCGTGGAGTGAGGGAAGCCGGCGTACAGTCGAATAGGTAAGATCGGGTCGCTCGGCGATTCGCGCGTATTTGATTACGTGCATTAAAACTTGCTAAATTTACATTTTCTCAGCAATAAATTGACATGGAAACACAATTTTTTTTAAATCTGAGGCAGCTCGACGAGATATAAACAAATAACTTAACCAAATCTTTTGCAAAGTAATTGTAGTAACTTTTAGTTTTTTGTTTCTTGAATTTTTATTTTTTCGATTTATTATTAAAAAATCACGTTTGAGTATGAAGTGTATATCTGATTAACAAATTTAAATCACATTAATTATGTTTCTTTATTTAATATGCTGTAAAAAATGTCCAATTGGACAATTTAAATGTACGGAATTATCAGTACAAAATTGTTTTTGTGAATTAATTGCAGATGCAAATATGACATATGTAAACAAATTATTAATAAATAATTTGCCAAATGTTAGTGTAATTGTTGAATATAATTGCAAAATATATTTTTCGTAACACTAATTTACTTTTATATTTGCGAAAGTTAGTGCTATATCTTCAACAGTTACGCTAACATTTTACGAGAATTTCAAAGCTTTGCGTTTAAATCTCAATGAACAGAGAGCAAGTGAAAAAAAGGCTTTTTTCAATGTTTTTTATTTTTTTCTACTAAACTAATAGATCGATTTTAATGTTACATGTCTCATTTTATAGGAGTATTTCGAATACCTACATTTTTTATACCGAACTTTTTTGCATACAATCAATATCTTTCGTTTTATAAGTGAAAAACGTGCTTTTCAATTTTGAAAAATAACTATTCAATTTTTTTCCGCATATTTTCTTCACAAGTCTCGAGTCTTAAACATGTGCATTTCTTTTCTGATGGCATTTCGAAACTTTGAAAAGAAATGCTAGTTTATAATTTTTTTTCTGGTTAAATTTTACTTCTACTGAACTATCCTTGCTCGAGTTTATGAAGGAGGAGTATACTGTATAACGCGCATGAAAAATCATAAACAATTAAATATCTCATAAACTATTGCGTTCTAACATAATTTATTATTCTGTATTAATAGGAGGGGTACACTATTATTACAATTTATTAGAACTTATCTGTTATTTAGAATGTCCCCGCCCCTTATTGACGCCTAAGGCCGTTGAGCGGCCGAGATTGCCGAGAAAGCACTTTCGGTCGCTTGAAACAACGATTAGTATGAGAAGGAACTCGCTGTCTCGTTCACTCTCGGCGCGCCGCAGGCGAGCACATGAACTAGTGCTTAAGTGTTTGGCTATCGATTTCGCCAGACTGCCGTCTGATTTTGTGTCGCCATCGTCAACGCAGAGTTTTTGACTGAGTAGTCAGGAGCCTTAAAACCTATTCTATACCCTTCCTTACTTATGTAATAACTTTACACGAGAAGCGACTCCTACCTGACCTTTTCCCCTGCTTGGGAGCGCACGACTTCCACGTGAAGCGACTCTCATGTCACCTGCTGCCCCCCCCTACTTGGAAACACACGACTTCCACGCAACTTTCGAAGTCGTGATCCTGAGTGATCTCCAATAAGACTTCGAAAGTCACTTCATGTGAAAATCATGCGTCCTCGAACGGAGGGGAGGGGGGAGTGGAGTGGGAGTCGCTTCGCGTGGAAAGTCAAGTAAAATATATTTTAAAGCAGAAAATTTCTGTTTGATATAGTAGAAAAGAGATATTATTTTTCAAACTTCTTTCGTTAATAATTTTTTAACGAAGCGATTAAAATTTATTGGAAGTCACTCAGGGCTAATCTTAATAATATATGTCAATTGGAGCTAGGTCCCCTATAGTCGATATTTATCCCACACATTACTTGTGATTATCGAAACATTGCCGGAAATTATGTGCATTAACGTTCTCCTCTATTCTTTCGTGTAAATTGTAAAGGTGTTTAAATTGGTGCTTAAATGCCAATAAATTTGTTTTAAACAGAATCACAATTGCAATAATGTCAAATTTATTTAGAATTTTTACGTTAGTATAAAATATAAAAATTGCTTATGTTTCAATTGACTAAAATAGTACTCGTCCAATTACACGTACACATCTCAGATAACCAAACGTGATTTGGCATATTAGACAAACTAATGTATATGCACGAGTTGTTGTGAAGTTGCTGTCAATTTGCCGACATCAGAATCTTATGTGCAAACTGAGTTAGCAACAGGTCAAGTAAACATCATCACTTAGATAGCCAAATTTGCTGAAAATGGATTTTGTAAAAAACCTTGCTACAAACCTTGCTAGCAAAAAGGATACAAATTGGCAGCAAGATTTGATATTATATATCAAATAATATCAACAATTTGCCATCATTTTGCCGTTATTCTGTGTGCGACCATCCTCTCGTGTTCACGTGCGTGACCGGTACACAAGCCGTTTTTTATTCTTCGATATTGTACGACGCGAGTGTAATCTAAGATGCATTAAAGTATTTTCGCACAAAGCAAACTGCCTCATTTTATTACGCGCTGCCGAATCATCGGGCGTGGTCATAAGGCAAGCGACACAGATCGCCGACAAGCCACAAAGCACAAAAGTCTCTGACGAAGAGAAAACAGCGTTCCACGCAACAAGGACACTAAGATCCTTTCCCTAACATTGGTCCTTCCAAATATGTAACAAAACTTGATGTCGCAATTTGGCTGCAAATTGATAACAAAATGCGAACAAATATGTATATTTATACAAATTGGCACCAAATTGGTAGCAAGCCTTTGCGTAAAAAACATTGTTTGGCGACAAATTCGCGGCAAAATCCAAACAAGATTTGATATTTTGATATTTGATAAAACATCGTTGAATAGTACGCGGCACCGCCATTAGAGAGATACACGAGTTAAATTTCTTCAACACACAGATTAGAATAAAAGACGTAGCATTAAGAAATTTTTCAGTTGTGTTCTAATAATAATTAATTTTTTAAGTGAGCCACAAGGGCTCCAAGATAAAAGCATAATACTTTTTTTTTAAATCTTTATTTTACATCGATTAAATAAGAAAAAAAATCATTATTAATAATAGTATCGATTAAATATCGGTATTCATTTTACAGAAATATACTGTCATTATTAAATTGCCTGTGATTAATAATTTTGTTAATATTGATTGAAAGCATTAACGATTGTGTATTTAATACTTAAATTAAGTAATTAATCATTGGCCAATTTAAGTATACTGCCAATATACTTTTATAAGGGTCAATGATCATTTAAATGACTGCAAAATATCAAATGTTGCTTGGATTTTACTGCAAATTTATCATTAAATAATAACGCAAAATTTGCTGTCAATTTGTCGTCAAACAGTGCACATTATGCAAAGTTTGCTGTCAATTTGGTGTCAATTTGTCCTCAAACAGTGCTACGCAAAACTTGTGCTAATTTGTTGCCTAGTTTTGTAACGAAAGCTTTACATGCAAAATACAAGCTTACTGCTGATACAGGTGGCACCAGATTTCTTACTAAGCTTTGAGCGAGTTTGATACCAAATTGGCACCCAATTGTTAGCAAATTGCTTACTGGACAGAAATTTCAAGAGAATATGTTGAGAATTAATAACACCTCATGTTGACAATAAAATAACAATACGCAATGAGCTTCATTTATTTCATATATAGTATTGTGCCGACAATATAATGGTTAATTGATGGCACGTATATTTTACATGTCATCAAGGTGCTATCAACTTGATATCATCAAATTTAGAATTTATGTGAGGGCAATAACATTTCATGTATACTGAGGAAGCACCTTCCTAGTTTGTCAACATCTACTGCAACAACATGACGGCATCTTGAACTCATTTGACTATCTGAGATTAATGCAATAAGAAAATTATTCATTTAATTTAATAAGATATAAATTTATATATATCCTGTCATAATAGACAAGTAATAACAATATTAGTAATAATGGGGGAGGGGGGAGGATGAGGGGGATTGCATTATATAATAATTTGGTAATATTTTTTTTTTCATTTTCATAATTCGCTAATAGATATACGAACATTATTTGTCGACACTTACTTTACAATTGTATATGATAAGCAAATGAAATAACAAATTTATTGGCCTTTTATTTACCAATTAAAAATTATACAATTAGTCTTTTGGATAAATAATAAATGTAATTACAGAGGCCTAATTTGTTATTATGAACTTTATAAATATACATGGTACACATCAGGACCATTGCGGATTATAATCCTTACTAAAACATCACACTCATATTCGTTGACGTTAATCATTCACACATTCAATTAGTTATTATACGCGTATCGGCAGAAACGTTTCAAATTAGCAATAACAAATCGTCGATAAATGTTATACACACACATACACACACACATTTTTTTTTTCTCGCATTGTAAAATTATTACATACAGATGGCATCAATTTGATATAACATATCTATATAGTATCAAAATAAATAGTTTCATTGCCATCAGTTTTGTTTCTGTGTCCATTGACTCAATTCAGCTATCACGAGCGCTATTCTTGGGCATTCCGCAACGATGGATTTTGTACTTTTCCTTGATCGATCCATAATTACACTTTACAATTATGTATGTATGTTGTATGCATCGAGTTAATATCAATCGACGATCCGTTCTTTCTTATGTTGATTTTATGTGATCTGCATGATATCAAAATGGCCAAAATGAAATGCAGATTCGTATAATTTCAGAAGCTCATACGCACATCACTTCCGCTTCAATGTCAGTGAAGCAATCAGTGCGTAGTAATCGTAGATTATTTATGGTAGGGATTGCTACAAGCTTGCTTTCTTACACATTTGCTAATAATATTGTTACTTTCTGGTAACAGCTTGAAATCTGGGTAAGCAAAGACCGAACTTGGTTTCTATACCGGTAAAAATGGGTAGAGCTACTTGGTAACCACCTATATGATCTGGATTCGTTGATCGAATTTCATCTGCTACTCCCATAGTAGGCACCTTTTGTTCCGAGCCAGTAGGTCGACTAAAATAACAAAAATATGGTTACACATTTATTAATTAAAATATAGATATTATACAATATAGATTTTTTAGAATTTAAAAAGTTTATGTCATCATATTATGTAAATTATACATTATGTAAATTAATCTTTGGGATTTGAATTTAATCTCTGGCACCTTCATCGGCCTTGACTCTCATTAGTCTTGAATTTATTATTTATTTTTATTTTTAAGATTGTGAGTTTGTAATAATTTGATATTTATATCAATATTAATTAGGCACACCATAGATTTCTATCATAAATTTCAGTATAAATTATGAATATTATAAATTCTAATCGAGCTTAAAATTTCTGACAGATATATTAGTTTCTGAATACAATTTTATGATAAAAATAAAAAATCGTATAAATTTTTTTTACATTACAAAGCATCGAAACATATTTTATATAATTTGGCGTATCACAGCCTGTACTCGATGAAATGTATAGAATGTATCAAAGATATTGTCAAATAATTTTATTTTTCACTGAATAATAAACAGTTATAAATCTTGATTATAAGATCCCTAGATAACAAGTTATCGTTATTTTGACGTCGATAGTTAATCATTTTAAATTATTGACGTCATCATCATGTGATCTATTTAAGATATAATAATGATGTCATTTTTTTAATCAATTAATGATCATTTATTTATAATATTTTTACAATATCGTCGTACTTAATGATATCGAATAAATGATCAATTATCGACGTACTAGTAACATTATTAGTAATTAATTAATAACGTTATACATTTATTCTGTTAATAACACGAAAATAATGATGTCAGTTTATGATGTTGTGTGAGTGATAAGAAATATAAGAATTCATTTGTATAATGTTTAGACGTCAAGGTGCTTATTATGGTTCTTAAAATGAAATGGAAATTACAAAAATAATTGAATGTACTAGAATATTTATAACTTCAACACCTAGCAAATTTATTCATTTTTAATCATTTTTTAAATGTAATTTTCATCTCGTTTCAGGAATCATAGATTCATCATAAAAACAACTAATTAATGACATCAAATGGACAACATCTTGCTATCGTCAATAACATGAAAAAGAAAAACGTATTTTTGATGTCGACTTATGATGTTATATATCTGTGACAAATCCACGTCATTTTTACAATGTTTGGACATCACATTCGTCATAAAAACTGATAAATAATGACTAATTAATGACGTTAAATACATAACACCTTGCTACCTGGGTTTATTTCTGTTGAAAATATGTGTGTGTAGAATACACAAATTAAAGTTATGTAAATTTATGTATTACGCAAATTAAATTATATTTATTTATTAATAGTCTAAAAGTTATTGACATAAATGTATGTTAATATATAAAAACGATCAGTAAACGAACACATTCAGATCTTAGATTAAAATATATTTAAAATAAAGACTATATAATAAAAATGTTTTGATTCTACAGAGCTTTCATCAGTTTATAATTTAATTTACGTCTTACATTACTAACGCATACTCTAGCCATTCCATGTCATCCTCCAGATAGCAGTCTATAATCAGTGATTTGATTCAGATTTTTATCATCGCATCATATTTTTTAATGAAATATAGTCAGATGTATAACATTTTTTTCTTTAAAACAAATCTTCGTTTGTCAACGAAGATCAATGTTTTTGTCCCAATTAATGATAATAGTTATATAAAAGATCTAAAATATATATATAAAAGATAGAAAATCTAATTTATAGCAATACTTATATTCATATTATTAATAGCTGAGTCTCTGTCGACAACATATTCTATATAATCTGTATAAAGAATATCGACGCCTGAATCGTGAAAAGTGCTATATCGAGAAAAACATGAAGAAAGGTTTATATCAAAAATGCATAAAAAACGATCTATTTCACATAAGGCATAAAGATCGAAACGCATATGAAGTACGGTTTATATTGAGTAAATGAGAAGAACCGGTTCAAGCCGGTTCAAGTCGCATGAAATTAAAGAAGAGGTTATACAGCGCAATATATTTTTTCTCATCAATTTTATAATGGTATGACTGAGAACAGGAATCGTCTTGATTTTCAATCCTGTTTCTCGCATTCATTTATTCATACATTGTTTAATTTTCCGTAAATTTGCGTAATTTATGAATAGTGAATATTGCGCTGTATAAATTTTAATTTTATCCATTCTTTTTATTTTCTCGATATAAACCGTATACGTTCCGACATAAACTGGTCTTTACACATCACGTGAAATAGATACTTTTCATTCATTTCTTGACAGAGATCTTTCTTTATGTTTTTTTCGATGCAACATTTCGTAGCATTTTCTACGGCTCAGGTGTCGATATATTAAACAATTTCGTTGGAAAAAGGAGAATAGATTTAATACAGTATTTGCAGTATCATGCACGCACGCACGCACGCACGCACGCACGCACGCACGCGCGCGCGCACGCACGCACGCACGCACGCACGCACGCAAGCACGCACGCACGGACGCACGCACGCACGCACGCACGCACGCGCGCGCGCACGCACGCACGCACGCACGCACGCGCGCGCGCACGCACGCACGCACGCACGCACGCGCGCGCGCACGCACGCACGCACGCACGCACGCGCGCGCGCACGCACGCACGCACGCACGCACGCGCGCGCGCACGCACGCACGCACGCACGCACGCACGCAAGCACGCACGCACGGACGCACGCACGCACGCACGCACGCACGCGCGCGCGCACGCACGCACGCACGCACGCACGCGCGCGCGCACGCACGCACGCACGCACGCACGCGCGCGCGCACGCACGCACGCACGCACGCACGCACGCAAGCACGCACGCACGGACGCACGCACGCACGCACGCACGCAAGCACGCACGCACGGACGCACGCACGCACGCACGCACGCACGCACGCAAGCACGCACGCACGGACGCACGCACGCACGCACGCACGCACGCACGCGCGCGCGCACGCACGCACGCACGCACGCACGCACGCACGCACGCAATGTTGTTTTTAGAATAATAGCAAATATAACAAAATTGACAAAATGTAATAGTAAATTAGTGGCAGAAATCGGGAAGAATTTGTATTTATGTCAGTATTAAGTGTAGGAATTCTTTTTTTTAGCGAAATATATAAGTTTAATCCAGAAAAGTTGATATCAATCTGCTTTTGTTTAATTTTTGTTCAAATCTTGTTGGTTTTATAGGCAACTAATAAATTGCATAATCCAATATTTACATAATGACTGGATCAGAAATCGTAACTGTTCGGATTTAAATCGGATTCGATTCTGATAGTACAAGATAAAAATTATCATATATAAGATATTTCAAAATTCGCGAAGTACGAAACATGATACTTTATGATTAAAGAAACAACTTTTCCTTTTTGCGAAATTGCGTCGGACAAGTAATTTTTGTAGGAGAGCAGATTGAAGTAAGTGTGCTCTGATCTCTATGTGACGCTCGGCGCGTGCTCCTTATTCATTTCTTCAATCCTTGGCTAATATTTATAAGTAACATTTTAAGATATTAATACAGCTTTGTTAGAAAGAGTTTACAACTACTTAAGTCTGTATTTAAGGCAATAATTACAAGAATCAACTATGAATACTGAACCATGATCTTCTTCTGTATTGCATTGCTAAAAAAAATGAAAAGATTGCAGAATAAATATTGCTTTCACTTTTTATGTAATAATAAATAAGTGAAAAATAAATAAAAGAATTGTCTAATTTCATAAATCTATCTAAAAGTGAAGACAAATGTAAATAACAATATGCTTGGTAAGCTTTGTTAAGCTATTTACTTTATTGAACTATTCTTTTAAATATTCCACAATTTCATATAGCAGTTAAATAATCATCACTGAACTTAAATAATAGTTTACTAATTAAATGAGTACGTAATCCTTAGATGTCTAAAAACTGATTTATTTTGAAATAGTAATTAAAAATAAAATATTCAAATTATGGTATTTTAAGAATTATAGATTCTCTCTATATTTTTTAAAAAACTTATTCAAAATAATTAATTTTTAAAATGTTGTAATACTTACATAATTACCTGAAATCTGAGTAACAATTGTATCGATACCTTTAAATTTATCGCGACATTATATTGAATCGGTGCGAAAAATGCGATTAAGAAATCAATGACGTCATCCATCGATTAATTCCACGGATAGTCTCATCATAAATGCGGTACCTTTTTACGAATCTCTATTGTGTTCCAAATTCGGCGTTATCCCGTTCCGTCAATCACGTGATGAGGCGCTTCCCGACAAGGTAACGGTGTCTATATTTAGAAAGAATTCAGTTTTTAGCAGGACCCATGTGTCTGTTTATCGCTCTGAGTTATCATGTGACCAGTCGGCAATCTAGATTGTAGCGCAACCGCGAATTCCATAGCAAAGTGGATCGGCAGGGTTGACATTCATTGTCGGATTGCTGATCAAATCTTTCAAAAGCCACTGCTTTCTGACGCAGCGTTCGCTATCGCGACGCGCGTTCTACCGTTATGTGACGGTTGCAGCTACGTGTAGCTTACGTTGCTTCAGCTATCGCCATTCGCATTCTTCCCGAGAAAATCGAACGCAACGTTGATGAAGCATAGTACTACGGCATTAAAAAGCTTATACAGTCCTCGAAAACCGAGTGTAGTCTCTCAAGTTTCCATCTAATCCCTTTCCGTCTCGCACGATCTCAATCGAGATCGAAACAGCGATTCTCACACAAAATTTAACACATTTTTAAAAGTGCTATTTACCACAATTGTACAATATTTAAAAGAATAGAACGTTCAACAAGCATATATTATTATTTCCCAATGGGTAGATATTATATTATATATTATTATTTCCCAATGGGTAGAAAATATTTTTTAAACGTTTTTTAAACATTTATCATTCATTAATTTTACATTTCATGATTCGTTTTCAAAATAACATTCATTTAACGTTTTTTAAATGTTTATTAAATGTTTGTTTTACATTAATTTTTCGTTTGAAATAATGATTCAATGGAATATTCTTAAACGTATATTTGACGTTTATTAAACGTCCGTTTTACATTAAGTTTTCATTTGAAATAATCGTTTTAAACATTTTTAAAAACGTTTTTTTAACGTTTTCAAACGTTTTTTCAAACATTTTTTTCCCCATTGGGTTACATTTGTCTTTACTTTCAAATGGATTTACGAAATTAGACAATTCCTTTGCTTATCTTATGAAAAGAAGAACATAAAAACCACAGCACAAGGTGTTATTTGTCATATTTAATTATCATTACATTAATAAAACAGACGTTTTGGCACAATCTTCAGTAAATTTACAATATTCTTAAAACGCAAAATTACAAATATCTGATATTACATTCGTCATAAAGTAATTATAAATGTGTTCTTTCATCATGTGAACGTTGAAAGTTTTTTATAATACCATATTTAAGTAAAGTATCTGAAAGATTTAAAAAACTATCACATATTCAGGGACTTAATATCGCTTATAAGCCTATAAATAAAATGAATAGATTCATTAAAACAGGAAAAGATCCTTTGCGTAAAGAGGACCATTGTAGAGTCGTTTATAAAATAAATTGTTTTAATTGTGAATCTTCTTATATTGGCCAAACAAAAAGGAAATTAAAAACTCGAATAAAAGAACATAGGGCTGACATAAGAAAATCCACTTCTGAGATATCAGTGGTTTCACGTCACCAGTTGAATGAGATGCACGAATTGGACTGGGATAATATCAGAATTTTAGACACAGAACAATCTTTAATAAAAAGAAGAATTTCTGAAATGATACATATTAAAAGCCAAATAAGTAGTATCAATAAGCAAAGTGACACCGAAGGTTTGCCCGATGTTTATCTGCCTTTTCTAAAGAAAGATCTCTCTCACTTTTAATAAATAATTCTAGAACAATCTAAAAATTTTGACATAAATATATAAATAGTGGTAACATACATGCTATGACAAATAATAACACACAATGTCACGACAAATTTCCATCTGTGTAAAGGATGTACTTAAGATTCATCAAAAAGTTTTTTTGCTGTAAAACAGGTAACGATTCTATTCTCATACTTTTCGACTTAAAATATTAATGATAGGTTAATTTTTAAATTAGAATCTGGAAATTCTTGTTCTACATAATTCGAAATATGACAATTGGCGCTGCAACATTGTTGTACGATGTACCTTTACATGATGAAAGAACACGTTTATAATTATTTTACATGACGATTGAATGTAATGTCAGATATTTGTAATTTTGCGTTTTAAGAATATTGTGAATTTATTGAAGATGGCCAGATTGTGCCGAAACGTCTGTTGTTTTATTAATGTAATGATAATTAAATATCACAAATAACACCTTGTGCTGTGGTTTTTATGCTCTTCTTTTCATAAGTTTTGATTTATAAACCACGTTAGTTTCTATTATGTCTTTTGCTTATGATTCATTTATTATTACGTAAAAAATGAAAGCAATATTTATTCTGATACCTTTTTAAGCTATATGGACGAAGATTATGGTCCGGTATTGATAGCTGATTTTTATAATTTAAGATTTGTCTTAGATTTAGATTTAAGCAGTCATAAACTATAATAATAATAACAAAGCTGCATTAGTATCTTAAAATATTACTTATGAATACTAGCCAAGAATTAGGTACAAGAATGAGGAGCGCGTGAGCGCCACATAGATTAAAGCGCTTACTCGTTAACTTCAACCTGCTTTCCTGCAAAAATTACTTGCCAGACATAAAAAGGAAGAAGTTGTTCCTTTTAGCATCAAGAGACGATGATCATATGTTTGCGCAAGTCAGCGAATTGCGAGCATTCAAGATCGGTTTTTCAATAAAGGCTGGACCGATTGACTTCTGAGTATAAGCTCAATCGATAGCTTGGGTCTGAATTACGTAAGTGTTTTATTTTATCTCTATGTATCTTACGAACGGAAATATCGTGATGCGAAATCATGCGAAATCCGAAATGTCAAATTTTTATGTAAAATACGTCATCGCCTCAAAAAATTTTCTTCTTTTTATATTTTCGACAATAGGTGACATTCATTTATTGCAATTTTTAAAGTCACGAGATTTTTAAAGTACCGCAAACTCGCATCTATTTTGACGCGAAACGCGATCATATCAAATTTATGCATTTGTATATACGTATTTTATTTTGAAAAATAAAGCTGTCAAGTACGTAAATAAATGTTTTTTAATTGTGATTAGTTTATTTATGACCAAAAAAAATATATATAATATATAAATGCTTAATTTATGTATTATTTAGTTTAATACAGATTTATTTGATGTAGAAGTTTTGTGCATAAAAATGCACAGAGACAAGTAAATACAGTTTAAAAGATGAACCACTAAAACCATCATGTTTGAAATCGGATACTATGTGCACTTCGGACATTCGCAACATTTCTGAAATCAATTGCGGTACTTTAGAAATCTAGACTTTAGTGACTTTCATTTATCGATTTACCTACGGTTTCATTGATTGTGTTCAGCAGAGTCAAATGTTGCGAAGCGGATCCGTGAGCGCTCACTGTGTTGATTTAAAAGAATACACCAATAGCGGCGAGCGCTCACGGATCACCTCCGCAACATTTGAGTCTGCAGAACGCGACCATTAACACTATACATCGATAGTAAAATGAAATGGGAAACATTAATGTTATATAACTATTTTTAAACAAAAATATATGAAAATAGAAACATCTAATTGAAATAAAATAATTTTTAAATAGTTATAACGTTAGTGTTTCAACAAAATGTATTTTCTGTTTATAATTAATGCAATTTAAAGATTTCACATTTGTGAAAAAAATTATTATTAAATATATAACTTTTATAGTTTACAAAAATTTGGAACAGGTTTGAAATAGGAAGTCTTTTTTTTCTTCAAGGATTACACATACAAGCGCGTATAATTTATATAATGGTTTTTTTCTGAGAGGAGCATACTTTTTTTAAAAGGTAATAAAGTATCACATCTTGTACTCCGTGAGCGCGAATTTGAAAATACCCTGTATATTTGTCATATTAAACTGTGCTGTATATCAGTTATATAATAATAGTATAGTAACTTTAGTATTTTAATTATAATTATTTAATTAAATTTCATAATTAACAAAATTTGGATAATCATTCAAAAGTAACGAATTTCATACAGATAATATCAAGAGGCATGGTAATGTCTCGTACCAAGTGAACAGTATGAGGAACTAAAGCTCTATATTAATAAAAGTAGCGCAGATCTGAGCCAAAATGCCGACAACTTTTCTATTAGCTATTCTGACCGCCATTTTGGACTTAGTTGTCTGTAGTCCAGTAAGCGCTTAGTTATTATTAGTATATGGTCCACACACAGTATGGCGGACTTATGCGCTCCTTTTATTAAGGGGTTACATCACCTTGGAGGTTTGAAAAAATCAAATTTGTTTTTTTTTTTTGCTTAAATCGATAGTTTATAGTTTCAAAGATATAATTCTAATAGTTTTAATAAAAAATTCGATGATCTTATGTCACAAAGAACCAATTTAATGGAGCGCGTCACCGCGCCGCTCCGAACGGTTCCAAGTTGTTCTGACCTGCTCCAAGCCGTTAAATGCTGCATAGACACTTACCGACGAAAATTTGCTATCGGTAGAAAGAGTGCATTGATCACATGCAAAAGCGGAAAAGGCACTCGGCTTCGTAATTTAAAAAAGAACACAAGGTCTCAATGGAAATGGAATGCTGACCGGAAAATTGATTGATGAATTGACCATGTATTACGGTTTTGCAATTAGAAGAAACTGCGTTTCAGTGGGCAAAATAAAAAAAGAAATTTGGACTACGTTATATCACAAAATTTTTATTGATAAAAATCCTCAGCATCAATAGTGTCCGGTCGGAGATAATTCGTGGCAAAAGGCCAAAACTTTAAATGAATTTACTGAATACAAGCATAAACATTTAAAGAAGAAATTTTCATTGCTATCAAGCCAATTTATGAAGATCTTAGTAAGGATGACTGTTGATTCGCTGCTTAGGAGATTTCACTCAGAACAACAACGAATGTTTGAGTGCAACCGTGTGGGCAATAGCGTCAAAAACACTTTCTAGCGGCAAAACAATTGTAGATATTGCCACACATATCGCCGTGTGTAATTTTAATGATGGATTGACAAGTTTAATGGCAATTATGCAGGTTCTGAATCTTATTGTGGGCTCAAATTGCTATCAATTCTATGCGGAGGCGAATCCAAGCGGCTGACCGTTCTTTGACAGTCGCCGCTAAAGAGGCTCGGAAAGCAATAAAAACCATAAGAGGCAGATGAACAATTTGAAAGGACAGTTGTATGATCCAGGAAACAGCAGATTAAAGGTAAAATTGAGATTTTATAAACAAAAAAAAGTAGTTTGCTTTATAAACAAAAAAAATAGTAGTCAAAACTTTAAACACGTTTTTCAAAGTTAGTGGTGCACATAACTTTTACATTTTTCATCCAAATCACTTGAAATTTAGAATGAATACTCTCTTATATATAATCTAAAGAAGTACGATTTTTGCGATATATTGAAAACTTTTTTTTCAATTAACATTTTTATATAAAAATTTCAGGCGAAAAAAACAACTTTTTTTTCATATGTTCACTATTTTCATAAAAATCAATATTTTTGAAAACTCCTACTTTCTTTAGTTTTTTTTAGTTTTTAATATGCAAATGATAAAAATGTTTGGTATTTCTAGGATGAACCGTGTAGAAATTTTGGATACCACAGCGGAGGTCCGGCTAAAAAAGATGTTTGATGATACGATTATAGTGCCGTCATTTTGTAAATAAGAAATATAAAAAGAATTTTTTTATACATTTAAAGATGCATATAATATAGCCCTAATAAACAATTTTTCATTCACTCCATTTAAAAAAAAAAATTCCAAACATACATATCAATTTTAAGCTGCAAAGGTGGTGTAACCCCTTAATATAGAGCTTTACGAGAAACGAGCGCGATTTTATTAACATTATATACATATATTATCGATACTGTTCTCAATACGTTGAAGGCCAATAATTATCAATATATAAAATTTGAATAAACGTATATTAATCAATTTAATTAATTTAATTACAGCTATAATACTTACTAATATTAATTGTTAGTTGCAATAATTGTAATAGTTGATATTTAAGTCTTATTTAATTCATTTATATTTCTTGAGTCATATCTTATACTTACGAGCCTCCAAAATCAACAACAAACAATCTTTGCAGCAACTCATACGTGAAAAGAGTAACACCAAATTGAGGTGATGATCTGAACACTCGAGCTGTAAGAATAGAAAAGTGTGTGATATTAAATATACATTATATATAATTTTGAACGTGTAGAGTCTATATTCTTTGTCCAAATAAAGATTTGAAATGTTTTGATGGCAAGCTTGTTGATATGACTATATTTTTTCAGATAGAACAAATATATATAGAATATATATATTTGTATAGAACATTTCAAAAACTAATGTAGTTATAAATAGTAATAATATTCTACACAGTTTTAATTTTTGTCCATTTTATATCAAATAGGATTATATCAAATAGGATTATATTTTTATTTATAATGCGGTTAATTTTGTGTAAATGAATCTGTAAATAAATATTAACCACAATTAAGAAAATGCTGGTCAATAAAGTTGAAGAAATTGTTAATTAATAAAGATCAATAAATTCAGAAGACTTAATTCGAAATGAAGCTTAAAAAGTTACATGTAAAATTTTATATACGTAATATTATATTTCACATACTTTTATCAATTAAGGTAATTCTTCAGTAAATCGAGTTACCATAGAAATGTCAAATTTTTTTATACAATGAAATTGAAGTTGAAATACCAAAATTGAGACCAGAGCTGGGGAAAAATTGAAATAAACACTGCAAAAATATTTATTTAAAAGATGCATCTATACAAATACTATTTCAAATAGGTATTTTGTATCGTACATGTAAAAAAGGTAAACAGTATTTACTATTTACATCGACGTTTACTTCAAGTAAAATATTTATTTGACACATTTCGTTATTTCATAATTGAACATAACATTTCTATTTTCTATTCCTTATTTCCTATTTACTATTTCCTATTTCTAAACGGAATGAAATAGGAAATAAAAATAAAACAAAAAGCAGCGCATATTTCAAAGATATACAGGATTTTGCGTGACACCCGTTAGTAGCAGATTCCTGAAGTTATTTCGAAAGTCTTAAACTAAAATATCGAAATATTATCAAAATTAAAAAATTTAAAATTATGAAAGGCATTTATACATTTTCCAATGATCCGGACATTTTTCAAGTTTCTATATTCATCATTGATCCGATCTAACATCCGTAATTCTGAATTTGCAAATTTTAATATCGTATTCATATCCAACACAGTAGAAACTCTTAAATTTAAATAAATATAATTAAAAGCTATTTGTTTTTTAAATAATTGAATCATTAATGATTGAATTCACATCTTTTCCGTAATAGATCCCGTTTATATTTAACTACATTAATCATCTTATTAATAATAGCTGACACTAAAAAATCCTTATGAAGATTGAAAGTCTTAATAATATATTTAATTTTGATTGCAATAAAACTTCTCTGTTGCAATAAAATTTCTCTATTACTTCTCTTAAAAGTAAGCATCGAAATTAAAAAAAAGTATTTTAAGGCGATGCACAGTAGATTTGTCCTAATTGGAATTACAAGATAACGTTAACTTTCTTTATAAAAAATATCAAATCTCTTTAGAAAAGCCATTTTTTGGACATTAAATCCCAATTATCTCGAAAACCTGACGTTAGAATTTTTTTGTTTGCGACATCGCTTTTAACATATAAAAATCTATAAGAAACACCTTTAAACACTTTTAAAAACGTTTAATATAAGATATTTATTTATTTATTTATTTATTACTATTCTATATATTTCAATACGTTCTAAATAATAATTTCCCCCTATCTCTTCTATTGTTAGTAATAAATTTATGACAACATAGTTAATTTTATACAATTCATTTATTTGCTTTCAATAATACACACTTTTCAATTTTTTAATGAGTTTTGCCGAGGTGATGATATTAATCCAGCGAAACTAAACAGATATTTAGTTCTACGAGAGCAGAAGATGGTATTGCATTATATTTATTTGCAGTATTATATTTAAGAAATAATATTTTAATTTTTGAGTATTTATGAAGACTTTGAAGTGAAACGTCATCATCTTTTAAATATTGAAGCAATTCATTTCGGTTAAATATGCTTTGTGAGAAATAGATGAATTTTCCATAAAAACTAAAAAATTGTTGCTCTTTTTCATTACTATACAATTTATTAATATTTGTCGAAGTGAGATTTCATTATTTATAACTGTTCAATTATAAAATTGGTTACCATATCTTTAATAAACTATAACTTACTATCTTTTGTATTTTCAGGTACTCAACGAAACTTTCATTTTGGATGACGTACTGTAGCAATAATAAAATCTTTTGCATCATCATTTAATTTCATTATATTATGAAAACGATCACGCAAACGTTTTAGAAAATGCTCTTTTAATGGTTCGCAATGTTTTAATATCATTTTCATCTAATCTTTTAATATTTTCTAAATTGTTTTTACTCTAAAGATCCAAGGTAAAATATCGCCACTAAATATTTCTTTCTCGCCTTGCAAAATATTTAAACAAATAATAAATATGTTATGAGATCTGTACATATTTTATATTCTTCTAAGAATTCAATATCTTGAGCAAAAATATGATAAAATATATATTTCAAGTGCTTCAAAAATTTTCGTTAATAATTCTTTAATTCTTTTCAATAATTCTGTCACGCTGTCGTAAAAAGAATTCCACCTTGTTATACATGGTGTACAAGGAGCCCTACCTACAATTTTTTTATACTATTCGCTTGTCTTATTTGAAGATCGATTTGTCTTATTCCACAAATTGGAGCACTTCTTTATAATAGAAAGATGATATTTTCCATAAGACGAATTTAATTAAATTAATTTGTTTATATCAGAAGTACATATTTTAAACTAAGTGTATGAGAGCAACATTGATAATATTTTGGCAAAATATAATAATTTTCATCTGCTAACATATCATTCTCACTTAAGGAAAGAACTTCATTAATATTACAAAATTGAACATTAATCTCATCCTCATTATAGTTTTCAACTTCTCATCATCATTGTTTCTCATATTAATATGATAATTAAATTCTCGAAAAGTTTTTATAAAATTGCTATCGTTGTCTGTTACCGTACATGTTATTTTTTCTATATTGAGACCATATTTTTCATGTATTTTATTTAAATTTTTAGCAATCGAAGTGTAATTATGACCTTCAAACCGTCTACAAGCTATAGATTCGCGTTTAAAGTTATAAGGATTTATCCAATAAACCATTACACCTAGAAAACTCTGCCTAAATGCATCATATGTCTATTGTACAAACATAATTTATTTCTGAAAGTTCTTTACGAATATTTGTCGTTACATTTTCAAATTCAATTTGTATACGTTTAGATAGCGTTTTTCTACTTAAACAATGTGCAGGCGTTTTTAAATTACTAAGACCCGATATTAATCTAATAAATTCAGGTTCTTCTACTGTCTGTTCAGTGATTTGTCAGTTCCTACAATGAAAACCGTTATCAAATCATTTGCAACTTGTTAACTTCATTGAACTGTTCCGTGATAATTATGCTTTTTTGTAACTCGGCATTTCTTATGAACGACAGATTCATACAATGAATTTTTATAATATATTCATAATTTAATTCATAATTTATATTCATAATATTCTTCAATGAAATTAGAATGTACAATCTTCAGATGCAATAGAAAATTTGAAGTTGAATGAAAACTTTCTTTAATTGATATACTGCATGCAGTACATTTTGCAGTAATATTACATTTTTTATCGTTCATACTTGTATTTGATTAATATTATCATCTCAGCGAAACTCATTAAAAAATGTTTGAAAAATGTGTATTATTGAAAGCAAATAAACAAATTGTATAAAATTAACTATGTTGTCATAAATTTATTACTAGCAATAGAAGAGATAGGGGGAAATTATTGTTTATAACGTTGTTTATAACGTTGAAATATATAGAATAGTAATAAATAAATTAATATGTATCTTATATTAAACGTGTTTTTAAAAGTGTTTAAAGGTGTTAAAAGTGTTAAAGATGTTTCTTAGAGATTTTATATGTTAAAAGAGTTATATGTTAAAAGCGATGCCATAAACAAAAAAATTTTAACGTCAGGTTTTCGAGATAATTGGGATTTAATGTCCAAAAAATGGCTTTTCTAAAGAGATTTGATATTTTTTATAAAGAAAGTTAACGTTATCTTGTAATTCCAATTAGGAGTCGCAAATCTACTGTGCATCCCCTTAAAATACCTTTTTTAATTTCGATGCTTACTTTTAAGAGAAGTAATAGAGAAATTTTATTGCAACAGAGAAGTTTTATTGCAATCAAAATTAAATATGTTATTAAGACTTTTAATCCTCATAAGAATTTTTTTTTAGTGTCAGCTATTATTAATAAGATGATTAATGTAGTTAAATATAAATGGGATCTATTACGGAAAAGATGTGAATTCAATCATTAATGATTCAATTATTTAAAAAACAAATAGCTTTTAATTATATTTATTTAAATTTAAGAGTTTCTACTGTGTTGGATATGAATACGATATTAAAATTTGCAAATTCAGAATTACGGATGTTAGATCGGATCAATGATGAATATAGAAACTTGAAAAATGTCCGGATCATTGGAAAATGTATAAATGCCTTTCATAATTTTAAATTTTTTAATTTTGATAATATTTCGATATTTTAGTTTAAGACTTTCGAAATAACTTCAGGAATCTGCTACTAACGGGTGTCACGCAAAATCCTGTATATCTTTGAAATATGCGCTGCTTTTTGTTTTATTTTTATTTCCTATTTCATTCCGTTTAGAAATAGGAAATAAGGAATAGAAAATAGAAATGTTATGTTCAATTATGAAATAACGAAATATGTCAAATAAATATTTTACTTGAAGTAAACGTCGATGTAAATAGTAAATACTGTTTACCTTTTTTACATGTACGATACAAAATACCTATTTGAAATAGTATTTGTATAGATGCATCTTTTAAATAAATATTTCTATTTAAACTATTTTTATTATTTCGCCGCACAGAAAATATGTATTTACTATTTTCTATTTCAACTATTTTCTCTAGCACAGAAATTGATATGTGCAAAATTCTACAGTAGGTTAATGAAAGAATGTTGAAAATGTAACTTTTCACGTATAGCTTAATGATAGATAAAGCTCGCAGATTCTTTGATTAATTGCACACAAATCTTACCATAGACTTTTCTCAAAAACGAGATTATAATAGTTTAAAAAATTACGATTTTAATGATCACAAAAGTAATAGGTCAACGGCTATTTTAGTAAGATATTTACGTGCATAAATTTGCATATTAATCTCAAAAAATAAACGTGATCTCATCTTGTTCTTGTTCGATGAAGATGCAGCTCTTGATTTGTTATTTCATGTTCCATGCTATTTTATTAAGATATACACGACGTTTTTATATTTTATCCAAATATGCAGATATTTGTAATTTTGGGTAGGTCTTAGGGAGGTACCCCAAATTTTTAGCATTTTACTAAAGAACCACCTTAACAAGATCAGGGAAACAAGATTGGCAATTGTTGTTTTTTGAATAAATATATATTAATATATTTGAATTGATTAAATAAATTGAATTCTTTGCATGCTTAATGTAAAGAATTATGATAACGCAATAGTTATCGCACGGCAGTATCTCGCTCCATATCTTAGCGCCGAGACACTCTTAGCACCGTGTCTCCAGATTATTATTAATGCAATTGCAGATATCTTGTTTTATCCAATTATAGTATATTATCGATATAATGCAAAATTTTTATTAATTTTTATCGAAAGTAATAATCTCGTCTACGCGTGATACAGATTACTAAAGCCATCTATTAGAAAAATAATGGATTTCTTTTTACTACACCTAATATATTGTATTGTTATAATAATATTAACATTTTTCTGTTTCCCCCAAAAAAGCTAATATAAATTTTTTTACAGTTTTACATCGCTGTACCGACGAAAAAAAAAATTTTACGAAAACAAAATGATGAATAATTGCCAAAATATTCACACAAATAACGAGTTAATTAAATTAATGATACAATGTAATATTTCATGATGAATTATATGATAATTATGCTACAAATCATAATTATGTTACATACATATACAGATACAAATTTTATTTTGCTTCCCCAACAAACTTACTTTACTTTTTAATAATTTTAATATTTTAGATTGTTATTAGAGTCCGTTTTTATATTATAGTTTCTGCGAATAGGTGAAAGTGGCTGACTGAAATAAATTAGTTTATAAAAAAGTTTTTTGTAATTGCAACATCATATTGCCTCTAAGGATGACTCAAAAGTAAGTCGAAACATGTAAGCGAATTAATTGTTAATAAAGTGGTTTTGTTAACCGTATTGATTTGCACAAGGATTACCGTGCTTGACTCCTATTGCCCTGTTTTATCCAATCATTTTGTATCATTAAGAAGTCTTTAGGAATTAATTTATATTTGATGAGAGAAGATTTGATTTGATGAGAGAGAGAGAGAGAGAGAGAGAGAGAGAGAGAGAGAGAGAGAGAGAGAGATACTGTATATTATATATTTATTTTAAAAACTATATGCTTTAAATAATATATATGCTTTATTAACCCGCACTTTCAAAGTTATAGGCTAAAATGCCGAATATGCATATATAAAATGTCGTTAGATTTGATAAACATTCTGAATACAAAGAATAAGTATATTTATTGCAAATTGGAAAAAAGACGTAAATTATAAAGAGAGAGGAAGATGAAAAGAACATGTACTTACTGATAAATAAATCGCCGAGTCATATGGGGGAGGAAATAAGGTTGAAAGATGCAGCAGGGTTGATCCCCCGCGCATGCAATCGACCAAAGTAAAATATATTACTAATAATACTTTTAAAATTATAATGAAAGAACCATGACAATCTTGTTTCATTTTTACTTCTTATTAGGAATAGATTATAATCGATTAAATTATTTGTTTTACAAAGAAGATTGTATTTAATTTAAAGCAGGGACTTAAAAAAAAAAGATATCCTGCACTTGATAAAAGAATAAAATTGTTTTTTAGAAGTATTATTCTTATAAGTAGTTTTTTAGAAGTATTATTCTATAGTTTATTTATTTCTTTTGCAACTCACTGATCATCTTATC
Organism: Acromyrmex echinatior; assembly: GCF_000204515.1. The sequence goes on along the minus strand of NW_011627086.1, from coordinate 148,743 downwards.
GATATATAAAGTATGATATATTAGAGTTGCAAATTTTTGAAAAACTTGCCAATGTATATGCAGGAAATTAATTGTCTCAAGAGCCTTATTTGTATCAGACATATATATATAATAGTAAAATAATATACCTGTCGCGCCTTTCCAGAATGCCCTAGCACCTTCTTCTTTGAATATTTTTCTTGCGCAATCGAGTAATCCGTTGTACGTAGTTTGACCTTCTCTAGCTACAACCTAAAACATATGTGACAATAAAATTACAAAATAATCGTAATTAAAATTAAACGGAAAAAAGAAAGAAGAACTTCTAGAACAGTATATGTGAACACATTACACGAAAGATAAGAAGGCCTAATTTCCTTTCTTAATTAATTTTTATGCTATTGATAATTAAAGTGAGAAATGCACCTGTAATCTTGTTTTTATCACATCCGCAGGAGTTACCAGTGCTGCTGCAGGTACACCGGCGATGGCACCGGAAACAAGAAGCGACAACGGCGTATTGTAGCCCCCTTCGTCGGCCAATCGCGCTTTCGTGTGAGCATACATAGGAAAGTAAATTGCGCTAAATGGCACATCTCGCAAAAGGCAAGCTCTAGCACCCTATAAGAAAATTGTGATTGTTATCACCTTGTGAGTGATGGGAAATATGATGAGTGTTGGCGTTAAGATAATTATCATTACTTACTTTGTACAATCCAAAAAGACCTAATTCCTTGACGACAGCCCACGCTCTAACTTTTGATCCTCCTGCAATCTCGCCAGCTACTTGTAACCGAATTTTTACTATCTCCAGAGGATTGGTGAATATGACCTGTGATCCTCCAGCCTATTAAAATATTTGAATTTATTATGGTTTATGTTTCTTGTTTGCTTTCTCCAATTAGAAGTAGTACGACTAGACTAAGTAATCATCTAAATCACTCATTTATAATCTCATTTTATCGGAAAAAAAAACAAAAAAAAAACAATAATTATATGTTCCTTGTATTTTATATTCTAACTTACTAATTCAATCTATTTCATGTTTTGTTCTAAAATTCATATTTAATCACGTTTAATTAAAAGTTTTAACAGTAGTAAAAATATAAAAATATCAAATACTCACACAGGCGCCAGATACAATTTCTCCGTACAGTGGTAAATTTCCATTTTTGTCCATAAACTTATCTCTGACAAAATCGTTAACTGTGAGTTTAATAGCCTTTTCCGGAGCTACACCCATTAATTGAGGCATCAGGCCTCGGTAGAGTCCAAAAAAACCTTCATGCCGAATCACCTGTCAAACACAAAACACCAGCTTTATGATTAACAATGCAGAAAGTGTTACACGGCGAGACTTTTCAATTCCAACCTTTTTACAACAATCAAAGCTATTTCTGTACATCAGCTCGCCTATAAATGATCCAGTCCTCTGATTCTGCATTCTGGTCTTCACCAAGTCGATAGGATATACAGCTGTAGCACCAACAGCTAAGAAAGAGTAACTCTTTGTTTCTTTAATAAATTATTATTAAAACTCTGTTAAATAAATATTTGTCTTAAACAGCTCTTAGAAAAATATGCGTATATAATATCGTTACTGTTACTAAGTTACTTTTTTGGTAACGGATTGGTAACTTTTTCGTTCGCAACTATAACATAATTACATTTTTTTTTTGTAAAGGTAACAGATTTTACTATAACTTTTATCGTTAGTTTTTATATTTTGAACTTAATTATAACAATTTTTTATATATTTAATCTTTGATGAGTATTCATAATTCGTTCTTACTCCAAAAGTTGTATAAGCAATGTTTTAAGATGCTAATATGGTTCTGTGATTGATTTATGACGTTTTAATGCTATAAACCAATTACAGAACTGTAGTAACATAATAACGAATTTTATGAATATCAATATTAAAATTTGACAGAATTGGTGCTATGTATTACAAAATTTATTGTGAAACATATCGTCGGATTGCTTCAAAACTTAATCAACAACTGAATATGTACTTTACAGTATATGTAAATTTAGAATATTATTATGTATAAAATTCTAGTTCGAACCGAAAAAGTATTTCTCTTCTTAGTTGTGTTGTCACATAACAATTTAATATTATGTATTATTGTTTATTACTTTTATTAATATAACAAAAATATTGCAAAATTTTTTAGATTAACTTTGTTTCAGCATTAAAAAAGTAACGGAAAAGTAACGAATAGTTACTTTTAAATACGGTAACGGTAACAAGATAACGAATTATTTTTAAGAATCAGTAATTATAGTAATGGTAACTAATTACTTTTTCGATTTCGTAACGAGTAACGACAACTAGTTATTTTTAAAAAGTAACTTTCCATTTCCTGCTTTTCATACCTTAGTATTGAACAATGTAGAATCGCGTTCTATAAAAGAAACTTGATTTAACTCCAAGCTTATCATTTGTATGAGCGTAATAAACATATACAATTCATATAATTTTGTATACGGAAGAAAGGTTAGACAAATAATTAATGTAAAATACCTGATACAAATAAGGCCCAGTATTATTAGGTGTACAAATAAGTTTTAAAGCGTTTTTTATGTAACATATTATGTATAATTTAAACTTAGAATTCAAATATTTTCGCGCTCTTTTGATATGTAGTGGCGTTTAATGTGTACTATGAAAAAACATAATTGACTTCACAAAATTGGAAACTTAACCTCAAAATTAAAATGGTGATTTTAAAATGGTGAGCGACAAGCAATTTATTCGACACTGCATTCGATACGAATTTCATCAAGGAAAAAGCGTTGCTAAAGCATGTGAATCAATTTGTTCTGTTCTTGGAGTCAATGTTGTGTCCAAAAGTACGTGTGAGTCTTGGTTTAGGCGATTTAAAGGATGATTTTGATGTTAGCGATAGAGAACGTAGTGGTGCTCCTCAGAAGGTTACAAACAATGAATTGCAAGCATTACTCGATCAAAACTCATGTCAAACACAAAACGAACTTGCACAGCAATTTGGAGTAACTCAACAAGATATTTCAATTCGTTTACGGCAGATGGGAAAGATTCTGAAAGAAGGAAAGTGGGCCGCATGCATCAAGTGAAAAAAACAAAAATGATCGTCTTGAGAAGTGTTTGAATCTGTACAATAAATAGCATAGAAAATCTTTCTTGTGGAAAATCGTGACTGGTGATGAAAAGTGGATTTTTTACGATAATCCTAAAAAGAGAAAACATTATATGGATCCAGGACAACCCACTACATCAACGCCAAAACGCAACATCCACAGCAGCAAAGTTCTGCTATGCATCTGGTGGGACATGAAGGGTGTGCTATATTATGAACTGCATCCGAATGAAACGGTTAACAGTGATCGCTACAGTCAACAATTGATCCGTTTAAATCAAGAAATCGAACGAAATCGTCCATTTACTGGCAAAGGTAAACGTCCTGTGAAATTGCTTCATGACAACGCTAGGCCTCATGTTGGTAAACTTGTAAAGGAAATGTTGCTAGCTCTTGGTTGGGAAGTTCTGCCGCATCCGGCGTATAGCCCAGACATAGCCCCTTCTGATTATCATTTATTCCGGTCAATGCAAAACGCCTTGTCCGGTGTACACTTTCGAGCATTTGAAGAAGTGCGAAAATAGGTGGATAATTTTATCGCATCGAAAGACGAAACCTTCTTCGCTTCTGGAATTCGCAAGCTGCCCGAAAGATGGCTAAAGATAATGGAGATTATTTTGATAATTAAGTGTGTTTTCGTTTCTAAATAAATAAATATTAAATTTCATTAAAAACGTTTTAAAACTTATTTGTACTAATAAATAAGGCTTACTTTCAAATTTATTATTTAAAAACACGCTTTATATTAAGAATATATATTAAAAGATGTGTCATAGGAAGTAAATGGGAATTAAAGGAAATTAAAATTGGCAGTAACACGTTTGTTTAATGCAACAAACATTTGTGATGATATAGAGGAAAGACCCTTATTATGATATACTGAGTTCATTTTGGATAAATGCTAGAAGTCTATGGGCAGAATTTAAAAAAATAATAGGTCATTTTGAAGAGAATTTAATAAACTTTAAGATAACGTATATAAAATTTAATTCAAATTCCACTTTTTTTGAAAATTAAAGAAATGTAAAAAGTGAGCAAATTGCAAAGTCAAAAAATTGTATTCCTAATATGAGATACCTCGAGAAATCGATAGTAAAACGCAAAGTATATCAGTATTTAATAAGATGTTGTATCAATAATAAGATACTGTATCCAGGAGATCGAATATATATTTATGTATTTATAAATAAAGAAAAATTTTTATTTACAAACCTCCACCAATGGAACCAAGCACGAATCGATAGCCACTTTCGAGCAATTGTACAATAATACCACGTTCATCCGGACTCTGCAAAGTAATATTTACTAAATCGAGTAATTAATATTTTTTTGAGTATTGTGTAGCTTATATTTTAAAACAAAATTATATTTATAATTTTATGTGCTGTTACTTAATTATATTTATATATGTACATATAACATACATATCTTTAATTTTTATATTGCGTGCGTGCGTGCGTGCGTGCGTGTGCGTGGTGTTTGCGCATGAACGCGCGCATTTCTGATCTTCAAATGTATTAAACGGTACTTAAAAATATAAATTGAAAATAGAATTAATAACATTAATAAAAATTATAAATAAAATTCTAAAATTCTTGAATTTTAACACGTATGAATCATCAAAACTAGTTTAAAATAGATTTTAAACAGTTGAGAGATATTTCACACTTTCGAGAATATTTGACAACATAATTTCTTAAATTAAAATATTCTTCTATTATACATACCGATACAGCTTTAATCTCAGCAACGCGCTTTGTAATCTGTTTGAAATATTGCTCGGGTGTAATAGCCACAAGATCATTGTATACAATCTTCCTAAAATTAGAAACGTTCAAGTTTAATATATACATACATACACATATGTATATGTTTACATATTCACATATATATACATATATACATATATACATATATATATGTATATATGTATATATACATATATATCTTAAATATATATCGAGTGTCTGAGACCACCTGTACACCCCTTTTATTTGAAGAGAGCATTTTCAGGAAGAGAGCATTTTAGAAAAAAAAAAAGATAAAAGTTGTATGATTTCGAGATATACATAAGATAATGTCATTGATTTGACTTTGAATAATCATTTGAAAGTCATGTGAAAGTCATGTTATTTTTTTCAAATGATACAATACATCCCATTTTTCATTCGACATTCTGTAACTTATCTCGAGAGCTTTCCAAAATACAATACTACAATCAAATATTTTTTCATTAAGAACTTTTTGAGTTATGAGCTTTGAAAATTACAGTACTGCCAGCATTATCATTATGCAATGTGCCCGACCGATGGCTAAAACTTCTTGAATGTTGTTCAGAATCATGTCCTGGATGATACTTATCAAGGCCATTAGAAGTTATTGTTTTACTAGATATTTTATATTTTGTCAAAATGTTGAAACTTTCAAGCCTTATAACTCAAAAAGTTCTTAGTGAAAAAATATTCGATTATAGTGTTTTGGAAAACTCTCGAGATAAGCTATAAGAATATGGAATGAAAAATGGAGTGTATTTATAAAAATCAACGTGATCTTCATATGACTTTCAAATGACTTTCAAGATTAAGCCAATAACATCATCTTATGTACACCTCGAAACAACTTTTATCTGAAAAATTTTTTTTCTAAAATACTCTCTTTCCGAGATAAAAGGGGTATACGAGTCTTATTAAACACTCGGTATATATTTAAGATATACAGGGTGGCATCAATAAATGATCCCGTCCCGAACAGGTAGAGCGGACTAAACTGAGTCCAAAAGTCCTCTATCATTTTGCAATGCTCGCAATAATTAACGAGATATTAATGTTTAAAGATATACGAATACGTGCGTCCGACCTACTATTGCCGAAGATACGGCCCACCGAGCGCACGGCGCACGGACCGCAAGGAGCGGGGATGGCCTGGCAGGCGCGGCGCGCCATTCGCGAACTTAGATGTTCGCGGCGGTGAGCGATGCTTGCCCCATTCCCCGCGCGTCAAGCTATTGATGGCGGATATTCAGCGCTTTAGAAATAATATCTCGATTGCGAAAATTGGAAAATGATCAAGAACTGTTGAAAAAAAACTCAGTTTAGTTCGTTCTGAAACGTGCATATGTAAATAAAAAAAATGTTATGTAATTACTTGTTTCAAGTAAATAAGAGTATTTTAAAATTATATTATCAAGAAAATATTCTTTGTAATGATATCGTTACTCAAAAGAAGAATAAAATGCGTTCTTTCTTAGCTAGAATGATATTTTTCTGCATTTTTCTACAACTTATTCTAGACTCGCGAGTTAAGATTTTTCTTTGACAGCAAATCAGTCAATTTTTTTCTTCGACAGAAAAGAAACATTTCTTTGAATGGAAGAAACCTTTCTCTGTGTGGATGCGCCGATTATTATTTATACATACAATGTTAAGCACGTTGTTTATAAGTGGCAATTGCCGTCGCTAAATATTATATGCCTAGTGATGGCAAACGTGCGCCTCATTGTGCTAGATTCTATCTTATCGCGCGCTTGCATTTGGCGGTAGACTGGACGAATTTAATTATTTTCATAAATTAATAATTCGTTAACTGCAGAAATTATAAAATGATAGAAGACTTTTCTTTTCAGTTTAGTCCATTCTAGCCGTATGCGAAATATTTATTGTTATTTTTCAAATACCCTGTATATAAGATATAACAAAGTTGTAAGCTATAAAGCATACAAAATAAACAAAAGGAGGATAAAAATTAAATAAAACAAAATATGGCATCGATGACACTATCTGAAGCAGTACTATTATAAACAGAATTCTGCCTGAATATAATTCATCATATATCTTTATATTGTATCTGTTTTAACATAAGAAATTTGTGCTCTTACCAAATGTTTACATATATCATCGTCCTAAGATATTGAAAAAAGTAGATGAGAATAAAAATATTAAGATGTATATACATAAGTCTAAAAGGGAACCGTCGAAACTGACTCTCACCGATTTTAATGAGCTTTGGACATGTTGTAGAACATGGAAAAATAGACTCATATTTTTCTTGTCTCTATTTCGCTTATCTTGAGATTTAGGGGGTGAAATACCCCCTCGAAAATAATGTTTTGTATCGAAAATGGATTGTATCGTTCTTCTTAAATATATTTTAAACTGAAGTATATCTAAAAATGTTTTATATAAAAGTTATATAGTTTCTGATGTTCTGTACAGCGGCATAAAAGACATTTGTTGATAAAATTTGTCACAAAAATCAATTTTGTAACAAATAGTTCTAAACAAATTATTAAAAATTGATTACAGAGAAATTCTGATTACACCAATCAATTATGGAAATATTACTAAAGGAACATGCTTTTTTATGTTTATGCAAAAAAAAAACAAATAAGTTATGAAAAGTCGTTTCTGTTCATGCCTAGATTACCAAGGATAGATTGGGTTGCCAAAAAATGACAATTATAAATAAGACCGAAGCATGAAAAAATTTTGACGTTTAAAGTAAATAGTAAAGCAAGGCGGGTTCTAACCCATGGGGCTAGAGGGGAACGCGGGGTGCGGGGAAATACTAGCGTAGGCGCGGGGGATACCTAACGCGGGGAAAGAGGGGGAAAGGTCCGGGCTCCTACACAATAGGGCTCCTTTTTTTTTGTCATCAAAATTTCACCACGTTTTCCTTTAAAAATGCATCAGTAATAAAGGCTTGCATGTTAGAGAAAGATAGAGCGCGCGTAACGTGCTATGAGTGAAGAAAGGATGGAAGAATCAATAGAATACGAGTTTCTTTTGTACGATACAGTTTTTTCAATATGGTTTTTCCTGGCGCGTCGATGCAAAGGATGGGAAGTAAAAGACAATACACACGAAATAATGCGAACAAAAATGTTTTATTCATATCTTATTACATCGATTTTCGTACTTATTAAAAACTAAAGCTAATAGTTCGCAATCGACGAGCTGATGTCCATTGAAGATGTCGCTATCAAGTATAATGTTCTCAGATGCGATGTTGGAGAATCGCGTATACTATCTGCCACTTGGTATCGACGAGTCGAGCTAATCGTTCGAACGTTACATCGATACACCCGTTAAAGTCAAACATACGTCGTTTCGGTCATCGTAATGCGTACGATGATGAAGAATCGAGACGTACGAGCGTAGCATCGTTCAGCATGCAAACACTGACGGTCCAACGTTTATAAAATTATCCTTGTATTCGTTTCGAAACAGCTTGTAAATATTTCCTCGCTGCTCGTAGAGGCTCTTTCACGTTTCGAGAGACAGCGATAGTTCGTGTCCGCGATGGTCTCCAAGGGCGATCTCCACGTAACTAGGTGGGCCAACGTTGATTCCAATTTCCAAAAATTTGTAGCCCGTATTCGTTAGATCGTAACGTCTGCTCAGTAAACGCACCGCATGCTCCGTATACTGTGTACATACATAATGTTAAAAAACGTTACTTTTGTATAGAACGTTGAAACTTACATGTTATATTCCTTCTTCACATCGTACGATGCACTGCTCTCTTTAGCGAAGTACTTTTTTTCAGCCGTTCGTACAAGCGGGTATCGCAAACTGATTGCATCCGCGTAAATTGTGACGTAATACTTCTGGAATCGATGAGAGAAGGCAGGTTCTCCCTCTCTTTCCAAGAATTTCGAACATGTCGCGACACGTTTTATCAAATCTTTCTGCGTATTTTCTTTGTCACGAATTTATACATACGTTTATACATACGTACGTTTATACATACGTTTATTACAAAGGAAGGGAAAAGAAATACATAATAAATACGTTAACGTATTTTTATTTAAAAAATTCTTTTGTAATCACCAGTTATATATTTTCAATACATTTTGTAACGCGCAATTCTTAACATGTTGTCCACATCGTATAATATTAGTAACATCTAGATTAGATAAAGATTCCCTGTCTTCGTAAACTGCATCCAAGGTCTCAATGTACATGCGTTTTCGCTCATCGTCCAGAAGCAAGATCCGCAGCCACGTTTGTTTCTCGCGTCCCTTGACAATACACGACAGCATCATCTTCAAATACAGCCATCATAGACGTTTTGCTTCGTTGTACGGGATCGTCCCGTCCTCCCATTGCAATCCATGGTGATAAGCAATCAACCAGGAGGCGCAAAACCTGTCGGATCTTGTCAAAAATTTCCATAGCATGGGACTCGTAAAAATGTAATGCATGAGAAGGTCCCCTGTTTCAGCACCGCGACTTCCTTCACGATAAATTTCTTGTTAACGATGAATCCTTGCAGATCCACGAACGTTGGCACGAGCATGTTGTCGAGAAGACTGCAGTCGATTGCGGTCGATTGTGACGTATCGTAGATCTTATCGTGTTAGAGGTGCACTTAGGTGATTTTGCGCA
>NW_011627086.1:111469-136332 GCF_000204515.1 Acromyrmex echinatior | reverse complement strand
ACAAAAGTAACGTTTTTTAACATTATGTATGTACACAGTATACGGAGCATGCGGTGCGTTTACTGAGCAGACGTTACGATCTAACGAATACGGGCTACAAATTTTTGAAAATTGGAATCAACGTTGGCCCACCGAGTTACGTGGAGGTCGCCCTTGGAGACCATCGCGGACACGAACTATCGCTGTCTCTCGAAACGTGAAAGAGCCTCTACGAGCAGCGAGGAAATATTTACAAGCTGTTTCGAAACGAATACAAGGATAATTTTATAAACGTTGGACCGTCAGTGTTTGCATGCTGAACGATGCTACGCTCGTACGTCTCGATTCTTCATCATCGTACGCATTACGATGACCGAAACGACGTATGTTTGACTTTAACGGGTGTATCGATGTAACGTTCGAACGATTAGCTCGACTCGTCGATACCAAGTGGCAGATACCAAGTATACGCGATTCTCCAACATCGCATCTGAGAACATTATACTTGATAGCGACATCTTCAATGGACATCAGCTCGTCGATTGCGAACTATTAGCTTTAGTTTTTAATAAGTACGAAAATCGATGTAATAAGATGTGAATAAAACATTTTTGTTCGCATTATTTCGTGTGTATTGTCTTTTACTTCCCATCCTTTGCATCGACGCGCCAGGAAAAACCATATTGAAAAAACTGTATCGTACAAAAGAAACTCGTATTCTATTGATTCTTCCATCCTTTCTTCACTCATAGCACGTTACGCGCGCTCTATCTTTCTCTAACATGCAAGCCTTTATTACCGATGCATTTTTAAAGAAAAACGTGGTGAAATTTTGACGACGAAAAAAAAGGAGCCCTATTGTGTAGGAGCCCGGACCTTTCCTCATCTTTTCCCGCGTTAGGTATCCCCCGCGCCTACGAGTATTTCCCCGCACCCCGCGTTCCCCTCTAGCCCCCTGAATTAGAACCCGCCTTGCTTTACTACTAAAGTACATTGCAAAAATCAATTTTGCAATTAATTGTTATAAACAAATAATTTTTACATAAGCAAAGAACAATTTAAGAAAGCGTTATACATACATGTTTCTTAATCATTTTTCTCATACAATCGATTGATATAATTTTAGTAAATTATAATAAATTATCTAAAACTGTGCTCGCAAAAATCTGCACATTTCGATTCCTGCGGGCCGGACGCCGCCTACTGTCTCCCTCCCTCTTCCCATTATGGCTTGAGGCTCTAATAGTCTAGTTGTCGATCGCGCGCATGACATTGTAACTCAGGAGCGTGTGCATAGGCACTATACCAGAAATATTATATATTGGAAGCGCACTTTCCGTCAAATCATTATTGAAATATGTTTATTAAATAATTTATTTTTATTAACATAAAATTATTGTTAATTTATTTATTGTTCCTTAATTACTTACTCACGTACAACAATACAATTATAGAACTCGTATGCCTCTTAAACAGGGAGAGGGGGAAAGGAGAGTCGCTTCGCGTGGAAAATCAAAATCTATGTAGAATAGTATTTAATATATGTATAGTAGAAATAATACGTTAATTTAAAAAAATTTTTTTTTTGTTGATAACTTTTTAACGTAGGACGACCTTGGGCTAAAACCTTTTGAAGGTCACTCGGGGTCATGATCTTGGCCACATATGTCAAGGTGAAGGTCATCGGAGAGTGCTCCCCTATACTAAATAATTATCTGGCGGAAAGTACGTTCTCAGTATATCTCTAATAATATAGGCACACGCTTCTGAGCTACAAGGTAGCGCGCGTGATCGGCAACTAGCTTCGAGTAGACAGTAGGCAGCGCCCGCAGGAATCGGCTTGAAATGTGTTCGGCAGATTTTTATGAGTCCTAGAAAAATAGTCTGGCCATGTTCTTAAAAGTCAAATAAAAGTGATGAGGATACGTTCTTAATACTAACACTTTTATACTTTTTCATACAATACTTAGGAATTAGTTCTGTGACGAGAGTAAATCAGGACAGACATGTTTATCTTGTTTCGGCTTGGATGTTGCGTCATCTCCAATTTTTGTTGAGCCTGGCTTTTCTGTTTTGATTTCGCATTTCGTTTTTATTACTCTCCCACCGACGCGCGCTCTTCCTTTGCCTAAAGTGTGCGCGGAACACATTTAATACTGGCTGTATCGTTATTTGAAGCTATGTTTTCATTTGAAATTTGAGATTTTTATTAAACAAATTGCATTTCTTCATAGCTATATTATTTCTTTACAATTATAACACTTAAGATTATGAAATACATCAATAAAGAATATTTTACATTATTTCATATCTACAAGTTTTTCAATAAGCGTACCATTTTCTTTGTGATTTGTGCTGCCATAGTAAGTGCAAGCTAATATGAGCCAATTGAAAATATGGATCGATGGTCAGACTCTGTTTTTCTAGGAGCTCTAAGTGTAGTCACTTTTTCTACAATAAATTTTTAATAATTTGTTTACAACAATGATCTCGTATACTATCTGCACAATGTTATCATGTCTTTTTCTGAAAAATTTAATTTAAGTGGAATTTTAACATTATTTACATTTATATTTACATTTCTGTATTGTACTTACACACGGGCGGATCTGTACTTAATAAAATACAATATAATAAATATAAATTTTGATAATTATAAGAAATACAATACAGAGTAATATGTAAAAGAATAATATATAATAACATAATAAAAGATATATAAAAACGTCAATACAGAATTGATGCATAAACAATTTTTACATAAACAAATAATGTACTTGTTTTATTTATAGCACGTAGATAACTGCAAATGTAATGGTCATGGAAAAAGTGTGTAATACAAAATGACTTTTTACCAAGAACAAGTAATGATAGTAATTGCCACAAATATCATATTTTATTATTTTTTTTTTGGAATCACTTTGGAAAAAACTCAACTGGTGTTTGGAACTATGCCGGTCTATTCTGTATATATCCGGTTTTAAGCCATGTAAATTTAAATAAATGTTGGCGACGAGAGTTGATAGTGAATTAATGATTGTAATTTTCAGATATCAGGAGACACGGTAGTCTTGGTGCTAAGCTAAGCGCAATTATTTCTAACATAAAGTTCAATTGCAAGATCTAACAACATAACGGTATCAGAAAAATATTTGATAAAATTTTTTCATAATCTGAAGCCATAAACATCTAATGGCTGTATTTCCTATCGTACCAGCTGAAATTGTTAGAAAAACAATGTCTGTTGCAGAATCTGATCTAGTTTCCAAAATAACGTTGGAACAATATCCACTCCATGAATCAAGTAGTAATACAAATTGTGGTCCAACATTAGAGAAATACTTCTTTCAATCAAGTTTTTACAAGATTTGATATTAATTTACCTGATTTCAAAGCTGTTAGCAAACAAAAATATTAGGTGCCTTGAATAAACTTTCTTGAATTTTCAGGCCAAATGTTCCCATAACTTCTCATAATAATATAAACAGAAGTGACAATAATCTACCATCAGTGGAAACAGTTGGTTGTATAGTGTAACTATGTGTCGTTGTTGATATAAACTGTACTACAGTTTCTATCTTTTTTACACCCTTTTGTGCTAACGTACCAGAATGAAGCTTAAATTGAAAATCACTCTGATCGAATTATATATATTTTCTTGTCCGTAACGATCAATGTAGGTAGTATTTAACATTTTCTATAAATGTGTCGCACTTATTTTTCAAATCTTCTTTCGATAACATACTCTTTTTTTTCTCTCAAATTTCGATATTTTCCTAGATACTATATCGTGTTTAATTTTAAATCTTTTTATTCAAGTTTTTCAGGTTTTAAATCCTGAAACATTTTCTTCCTCTTGTATCCGAGAAGCTCGAATGTCTGTCATGTATATTTTTTTTCAAGTGCTTCATTAAAATAATGCTTCATTTAATATATGTTGAAAGATTTTAATTTTTCAGATCCGATACCACCTTGATCGATTTGGTCCTCCCATCGTCGTAGTTGTTGAATCGATATTAACTTTCCTAAATATTTATTTAACTCTTTCAAATGATCTTGGTTTGGTTTTGCCGTTTTTCTAATATTCCACGGCTTATCTTTTATATTTAGTTGATATTATTGATACTTCAACAGATGTACACACAACTTCTTCCGGTAGATATACCCGTTCTTCATTTCCCATAAGTAGATTAATATTTTTCGCAATAAATTTCATTCACAGATTTTCAGTACATTAACAAGATCTTCTTAAATATGATGTCAATTGAGCATCAAATTATTAAATTGCTTGTCAATTTAACTTGTGATATTATCATAATAGCTCAGTTCGTTTATAAGTCCCATATTTTATTTATTTGATCCATATATTTTTTGTGTATCTCAAGATTTAGAGGAAACATTCTTCGAAAATAATGATTTTTATCATTTAAAAAAAATATTTTTTAAACTATAACGTATATAAAAAAATGTTTTATACAAAAGTTGTCTAGTTTCCTATGCTCTGTATAATGATATAGAAAACAAATTGCAAAAATAAATTTTGCAACAAAATTGTTACAAACAAATTATTAAAAATTGATAATAGAGAAAAAGTGACTACACCAATTGATTATAACGGGAAAAATTATTAAAGAAAAAAAAATTATTAAAGATGATTTAACTTTTTTTTAAATTGTTATTTGTTTATGTTATAATTATTTGTTTATAACAATTAATTGCAAAATTGATATTTGCAATGTACTTTTAACATCAAAGATATTTTTTCATGCTCCTATTTACAAATGTCATTTTTTGGTTATCCTTGGTGATCTAGGTGTTACGTCCAAGCTCTGCAAGGAGGGAGTGAACGCAACAGAATTTTAACCAATTTGGTCCAAGCTCCGGATCGTAAGGGAGTTGGAGAAGGAGCGATGCAAATCGGGAGATACTTCGCTTCGTCTTGGGGTTCTCAAGGAGCCGGCGGTCGGAAGAACGAAGTAGAAACCTCTTGCGGTCAACGCTCCGCTGAGCGGACTCACAAGTCGAACGTACTTGTTTGAAGGGCCCAAACTGGATCAGTGTGTCACGAGGCGCACTTTAACACTAAATGTACCAGTGCATTTGTGTGTCCTGTTTTTCGGTCATGGAACTTAATCCATGTGACTAGGGAGAGGATCAAGTGCAATCGTGGGAGAATTAAGATAAATACAAGGAGAGGGTATACAGGTATACAAAAATTAATACACCTGGATTTTAGTTAAACAATAAAAGGAATGTTTATATATGTTTTTATTTTTACAAAAATAGTCAACTTGATGCACTTATAATTAATTTTAGTGTTTTTGATTAAACGTGATGTCTGCGCGCGTGTGTGTGTGTGTTACATCGAGTGCGAACCTAGAGCAAATGAATAGAAAAATGTGCATATAGGGGTACATTAGGAAGAAAGAAATAGATTTCCGTAAATAAAGAATATGAGGAGGTGGAACGGTTAAAGGAATATTACTAGAATCAAAAGAGGACCAAAATATTATTTAATGATTGATACCGAAGGGGGAAGAAAGAGGAAGAGAGAGAGAGAGAGAGAGAGAGAGAGAGAGAGAGAGAAAGAATGCGGCTTACTGGTGATAGAAATAATGAGTGGCATCCTGGATGTAGTTCTCGGCGATGGAGTTCATGTCTGGTTCAGAAGATAATGGAGCTGGACTCCGTATGTGATCACTCGAAAAACTAGATCGGAATAAGCCTAGAGTGCAAAAACCCGAGAACTCGCAAGGGACAATCAAAGAATGATGATCAAGAAATGTCTAGGAATGCCCAACGTCCCGCGAAATCGCCGTTTATATAGGGATATTCTTAGGAGAAGGAGAAAATTGATTAGTCGAATTCGAATTAGTGAAATAGATTTTGATAATTAGTGGTAGGACTCTTTTCTCACTCTCGGATTGATGAAAGTTTCAGGGCAAAAAAGTGTATTGACTAGGGAAAATGTCATCCTCAATTTTATGACCTTAAAATTTATAAGAAAATGCACATGCAAATGCACATGCATCGTGTTCTTCCGTGTGGCTGGATCAGTTTAAAATACATGTAAATTGTCAAGAGGCACGGAAGAATATGACACATTTTTTACCTTTGGAGTTCTGATCTTAACACTGCTTTTACATATTATTATGTACTGTGATTCTGATCTTTGTTGATGTTTGTATGCGTTTAGTAAGAGATCCAATAATCATATACCATGGCAAATTATTATGGCTAATTGATACTGTGAATTAAGATGAGATTCACTCCTGAACTGATAATATGGACAGGTGTAAAAGAAGATTTTATAACTTCGTGCGGTCATATCAAGATTATAGGATTGCACACGTTGTTGCTAGAATATTGAGGTTTTTATATTGTATGCCTTGGAATTTTCTGGAATTTTTAGTATGTCATTGTTTTAATGTAGACGGTAGTTTTAACATTGAAAATGACCTGATGTAATGACCCTCGAAATATCTGTATTTTGATTAATTAAATATAATGTTTTGTTATTTATAACAATAGCGAAGTACATCTTGTTTGTGCTCTGAGACCTTTAACGAATTATTTTAAACATAAAAAAATTAAACATACTTAATCAGAATTTCTCTATAATCAATTTTTAATAATAATAATTTATTTATAACAATTTGTTGCAGCATGTTTTTTATGCCGTACAGAGCATATGAAACTATATAACTTTATATAAAATATTTTTGGATATACCTGTTAAAAGGTATTTAACAAAATCGATATCCATTATTTTCCCTTACAGAAATAAATTTGGAATACCAATGATCATTATTGGATTTTAATAATGATTACTCTTTAATAGTGATTATTTATTATCCAATAATCATATTATTCACAATGATCACTCCTCAATAATTCTTGACGGAGTGATTATTGATTCCCTAATCAGATTATTTAAAATAATCATTCCCAATAATTTTTGACTGCGTAATTATTGATTTTCTACCCAGATTATCCGTAATGATCACTACAACATATTTTAACTATATGTGAGTTTTTTAATAATATCTATTAGTCATATTATTAATCAGTTATGTCACAATTATATAAAATTTCCGATTAAAAACTATTTAAACCTATTAAAAACCGATAAAAATTCAATAAGAATGAATAGAATGTATCGGAATCAAAATTACAGCCTATTAAGAATGATAAGATTTTAGTAGGATTTCCATTTAAAGCACTTTCAATAAGAATGTATAGGCATATTACCGATTTACAAAATGAAAAATCAATCCGATTTTATTGGAATGGGAAGTAATCAGCAAACGCCTCCAGTTGGCGAATCGGACTGAGTGGGAAATCCACATTAACAACCCGAATTAAATTCAATCGGGTATCACAATTGAATGGGTACAATTGAATGTCAACAGATTTTTATCAGAAATCTCATAGATTCTTATTTCAATAAAAACCAATCGGTAAATATATAAGTAAATTTGCATACGGTGAATCAAAATAAGTGAGAAATTGATATTTTTTAAAATGAAATTTTAATAAATTTCAATACGTTTTCACGCGATTGCAATTTAACAAAGTAAAAAGAAATTCTTGTATATATATATAAGTAAAATGAAGTAAAATGTAAGAATTCTGTGTTTTTAAAAGTAAAAGTAAAAAGAGGTTCTATATATATAATTTTAAAACACAGAATTCTTACATTTTACTTCTCTTTCTTTATTATTTGTAACTGATCTTTGATTTTTTCTTCAACTTAGATCCAGTTGCACTAATGTTACCTTGCGCTTACTTTAAGTGAGACTTAAGGAAGTACACTCAGAAATTTCAAAAAAATCGATTTTTCAAAAATCACATTTTCTTAAAGTATATAATGTTAGAAATATTCCCTGAAAATTTCAAGTTGATCCGCTGCATTTTCACGGAGATATAGAGAAGACGCCGAACGCATAAACATATACAGCTAATTATTCCGCGCAATACAGTACTCGGAAGGAAAGAATACATCGTCGGTAACAACAAATTGGTATTTTAGAAGCATCAACTTCAAGAGAGGACGTACAATATGATCTTGGAATAGATGACTCTGTGTAAGTTGAAAAATTTTTTATTTCGTAAACTGTACTTGAAACTTTAAACGCGTTTTTCTCAAAACAATGTTTTCAAAATCGATGACCAACATATCTCAAAAGGATCGATCGATCTAAAATTTTACATGCTTTTTTAGACATGTAAATCTAGTCTTTAATCGTAGAATTTTTTTACCAATGCATTCTTTTTTTTAATGAATAAAAAATATTCGTTTTTTTTTATGAAAATCGAAAATTCAACTTTAAACAGCCGCCATTTTGTTGTATTTCAATTTTTCGAAATATCGAACGATTAAAGACTAACTTCATATATATTAACTGGTTCCGAATGGCCAGTGGTCACGCGTTTTGGAAAACGACTTTCCGGATACTAGCTATATTTTATATAAAAAAATATGAAAACTTTGCCAATGTTTTTTCAAACATAAAATCTATCATACAAATATGTGCATGTATTTTTTTGAAAAAAATTCATCATTCGAAGATTTTTCTTCTTTGGCCTCCTAACTGGGTACACCCTCTTAAAATTCTCTGTTTCATTTTAAAGCAAAAAAGAGACAGAGACAGAGAAAGTTTTAAGCCTCACTTAAAATAAAAGTAACGTTGTGCAATCGAGCTTTAATCAACAATTATATAACTAAATCAATAATCCAACAGTTCTTGCAGCTTTGGATGGATGACTGCTTGAAATTAGATTCATGATGCTCTCCCAAATTCAGGAGGTAACTTTTTTCATCATATTTTTGTCGTATGTATTTTAGAATATGATGCTAAACACTAATATTTATTTTATAATAATAAAATTGAATTAATTAATTTTTCTAATAATTATCTGAATAGTTTTCTCAATAATCTAATAATAGCTCTCCTCAATAATTCACAAAAAAATTACGACTGAATAATCAAATAGTTTCTAATAGTCTAATAGTCCATTTCCATAAGGGTTCGAGGGAGTATTTCATCTTCTCGAGAAAAGCACAAAAAAATATCGGTCTAATATTTTTTCATGCTCTACAACATATTCAAAGCATTAAAATCGATAAGAGTCAGTTCCCTTGTGAGTGAGTTAGTAAGTGAAGTTATGTTCAGAAATACCACTCAAGTAGTCCCATGTATCATTTTATTTTTATTGTTTACCATATGTTAAACAAGGATAAAATAATACTGAAGCTATTCAGGTAGTATTTCTAACATAGTCTAAGAAAATATATGAGTGTGTGTTTGTATGTGTGTACACATACGTGATATATATTTATAGCACGTGATCTGTAATACAAAACGCACCCAAGCCGCGAATCTGCTTCGTCATCTTCCGTAGGTCTGATCCAGGCAGCGTAAACACGTAAATAAATGTTTTCAGTATACGAAATATTATTTAAATATTAGAAAATGATATATAGTTAAGCATTGTATAATAAGCTTGGCTATTAGGAATGAATTACGCCGTAAAATAGTATCAACTTTCATTAATTGCCAAGAACGAGACATACTTGACATTTGGATGATGACGATGTGCTTGATGGTGCAACGATAGTTTTACGTGACTTGTTCTCTTTTTTGTATTTGTCTTGTTGACCAGCGTGGATCGGTCTTTAATTAATAAAGTCTGAACATTTTGTTAAGATCAATGTTAAAGTGACTGCTTCGTAATATTTTTTCAATAAATCAACAAAAGGAAAAATATTTTATCAACGATTTCAATGTCGGAAATACTCACCCAGTTTGATGAAGTAAATCGCAAAGGTGAAATAAAATGTCCACTTCCAATGGGGTTATCTGGGACATCATTTGTGCAGAATAAAGAAATTCCTCTGGCAAAAAGTTATAATGCTTAAATACTGACAATAAAATCTATTAATATCTATTTAATTGTATTTCGCGCCTCTTCCTCAAGATAAAACGTAGTACTCTTCAACCACCTAAATAACATTTATTGCATAAGATATCTAAAAGACGTCTTTTAGACGTCTTATGTCTAAAAGATGTCTAAAAGATGTCTTTTAGATATCTTATGCAACATAAATGTTATCTGGGCATATGTCGGGGCGCCACAAACTTCAAAGTCAAAATGTCTACTATTCACGTTCCCCGTTCGAGCGTCATTTTTTTTCTTTATGCCGAGGTGATCATATCGTTGTGCCGAGGTATCCACATTGTTGGTAGCAGGAATAAAGATGGAAAAAGAAGATACAGAGACAATAGTGCAGAAGATTCGAAGGAGAATAGATTAGAGAAAAAGATGAGATGCTTGATGAAAGAATTTAAGAAATACAATGACCATGGTAGATGGAAAAATTCAAGTAAGTAATGTTTTAGGTTAGATGGAATGGTTAGTTGAAACCTTTTACATTTACGTCAGAGATTCCTCTACGTCACATAGAGAAGAAGGGTATTAACGCATTTTTTGTGGGAAGACTTGCACGATTTCCTCACATCATAGGCTCTAATCTATAGATGGGCCGCAGGCTTTAACTTATTGGCAAGCGTTGTCTCAGATGAAATAGAGAAGCCTCTATGCAAGCCTCCCCCCCACACGCCCGCCCGCCCGCGCGCGCGCATGCACGCACGCACGCACGCACGCACACATATACAAACAATCGATTTCATTAATTGTGAATGTTGAATCTTCGTATTTTACGAACGAGTACTCTTGTGTGTGTATGTGTGCGTGTGTGCTTTTTTTTGAATAAATATACTGTGTTTATGGTTGTATATTTGTATTAAGAAACCATGAATCAAGATCTAAAGGCTCGGATCATGAAGATCGAACACATTTCGAGTGTGTAGAATCGGATCATCTGACTCAAAGTTCAGAAGATCGTTATAGTCAATCTCTCTCTCCGAAGGAATGCTTCATTCTTGTGGTACCGGAAGTCACTTCCGAAGAGTCACCGATTTCACCAAGGGATCTTGAGCTGATTAGCCATATCCTTATACTGTATCGGTATAGGCTGATGTCCACGTGTTTGCAGATGATCAACCGCCATCAAAGACGGATGAGAAGGCTTCCTCTTCGAACACGCAGAAGGTGGTTACAGCTATTATATAATAATTCAAATGAAGAAGTTGTCATAGAAGATTTAGATGTGGAAATTTTGGAGGCCATTGGATCGAGTGGCTGAAGAGAGTTTTAGCTCCAGATATTCCAAAGAGTGTGGCGGATTCGTTTGAAGGATATCTTAAAGAAAGAAAATCTCTGCCAAAAGAGGAGAGAGAAAAACTTATAAAAATCATACTACTCTAAAGAATTGCGTCTTGATTGATCCGTCTAAACTTAACGAAGAACTTAAGACTTCCTTGAATGAGACAGCAATGAAACGATAATCGCATCATAGATAAACAGAAGAAGATCACGGCTTGCCTCGCCTTGATGGGTAGCTCTACCATAGAAATTATCCAAAACAGCAAGATCGATAACAGAGATCAGAAGTTATCTCCTGCCCAAATACTGTTAATCAAGAAGTTTAGCGATGCTGCACGTTTAATGGCAGATCTGCAGAGAGACGAGTCTTTAACTCGTAGAAATCTAATTCTTGCTTCTATTAGCAGTTCCCAAAAAGAGACGTTAGAATCAGCGACAACAAAAGAATGGCTTTTTGGCCAGAAATTGAGAGTCTTAAGGTAGCAAAGACTATCGAGCAAGAAATTGAAAGCAAAACCGGAAATCTGAGAAGGCAAAAAACTTCAAGGACTCGCATCGTCGTCAACCCTTTAAGGCTACGATGTCAGGCGGGTATCGGAACAAATTCTACAATCAGAATCAGTTCAGCAAGAGAAATGTAGCCAACCAGAACACGGCAAGTCGCGACAATTCTCAATCACATTGCCTAGAACAATCAACAAAAGAAAGCTTAGTTGTAGCGGAGGTAAATAAACCAGCTGACAGGCTGAGAATTTTTTTAGAGAACTGAAAAAATATAACCTCCGATTCCAGAATTTTGAGTTAGATTAAGGAATACGCTATTCCTTTTTCGAAATCAGTTTTTCAGGATTCAAGTTCCTAAAGAATCTTCATGGTCCCTAAAAGAACAAGCGGAGATTCGAAAGTACATTGAGAAGTTGATTTCGAAAGGCGCGATTAGTTGCCATCCGTGTGAGTTTTTATCCGGAATTTTCTTAATTCTTAAGTCAGACGGGTCGAGCAGATTAATTCTTAACCTTAAAAGATTAAATGAGTTTATTGAAACGGAGCATTTCAAACCGGAAAACATTAAAGTAGCATGTAAGCTATTTAGCCCTAATTGCTTTATGGGTAAGCTAGATCTCAGAGATGCTTATTACTTGGTTCCTATTGAACGAGGTCACAGGAAATACTTAAGATTTTCCGTTGAGGATGTTCTTTATGAATTCAATTGCTTACTGTTTGGCCTAAATGTAAGGCCAATACGGCTCCTTACGTTTTTACAAAACTTATGAAGCTAGTAGTATGTCATTTAAGATATGTATCAGTCATTTATCTTGATGATTTGCTATTTTTAGGAAATTCTCAAGCAGAGTGCTTAAATAATATAAAAGCTTCCGTAGAATTATTAGAAAGCTTGGGGTTCATAATTGAGGAAAAGAGTTGCAAAATTCCATCGCAATTGTATAGTTTTCTTGTTTGTCTTAAATTCACAGAGAATGACGTTAGAATTACCAATAAAGAAAAGGAACAGGATTCAGAATCAAGTAAGTCTTTAAAAAATTTAAGAAATGTAAGATTAAAGATTTCGCATGTCTGATGTTCTTTAGTATCTTGCTGTCCGGCTGTTCAATATAGTTGGGCATACATCAAGATTTTTGAGAGAGAAAAGTATTTAGCCTTAATAAAGTCCAAAGATGACTATGAAGCGAGTATGATTTTAAATCAAAACTTACAGGAAAACCTTATATGGTGGGAGCATAATATTTTGAATAGAATTTCGAGTAACATTACAATCCGAAGCGCCACTACGGTCTAAGAATTAAGATGTTGAACTAATATATATATTATTCAAACGAATGAATTAATTTCAGAAATAATAATTACGTGTCGATATGGTTGTCGACATTAACGCAATTAATCTGAAATGTAATAATTCCCCCAAAATTCCCAAATTAATCTTAAAAAACTGTAATAAACTTATTGCGAAAAAATATAAATGTGCGTTAATGTCGACAACCATATCGACACGTAATTATTATTTCTGAAATTAATTCATTCGTTTGAATAATATATATATTAGTTCAACATCTTAATTCTTAGACCGTAGTGGCGCTTCGGATTGTAATGTTATTTAATATAAACGGTCTTGTTTCCTATCTTAGAATTTCGAGTATTGCAAATCGCGAATACAAACTATTTTTTCTGACGCCTCTCGTTCCAGTTGGGGAGTGGCGTGCGGTAAGGATAGAGCGCATGGTTTTTGGGATAATTTAGACAAATTACTTCATATTAATCATTTGGAACTGCTTTCAGTGTTTTTTGGTCTCAAGTGTTTCGCTTCCGAACTCAGAAATTGCAATATTCTTTTAAGAATTGATAACACCACTGCCATCTCGTACATAAACCACATGAGTGGTGTGAGATTCAAAGAACTCAATAACCTTGCTAAGTCTATTTGGGAATGGTGTGAAGAACGCGAATTATTCATCTTTGCGTCATATATTTCGTCTAGAGTTAATGCGGAAGCAGACTTTGAATCAAGGAGATTAGGAAGCGAAATAGAGTTTCAGTTATCAGAGATAGCCTTTCGTGAGATTCTTAAGAAATGAGAACATCCAGATTTATTCGCAACTAGAATTAATGCGAAATGTGAAAATTATGTCTCCTGGATAAGAGACCTTGGCACGATAGCGGTCGATGCTTTACTTTGAATTGGAATAAGTTCTTCTTTTTATACGTTTCCATGATTTATAGTATATTAATTACTAAAATTCTTCAAAAAGAACAGAAAAGAAATAAGAGAAACCACGGTTGTGCTGGTCAAAGTGATACCATTATTATCTCCTTTGCTTTTGCTCTGAAGAGCAGAAAAAGCAAAGGGGATAATAATGGTATCACTTGATCAGTACAACTGTGGTTTCCCTTATTCTTTTCAATGCTGGAATCGGAATCTTTAATTTTTGAACCTAACAGAGATATTTTACTTTTTCTGGGCAGAGAGCCGCTTCCTTTATGGAGGAAACTTATTCTGGTGATAGGGAAATTATCAAGGAAGCGTTTCTGTCAAAGGGGATTCCGGAAGAAGCCATAAAGATTTCTATGGCTTCTGTAAGCAAGTTGTTTCTTAGATAATATGATTCCTTGAAGAAATGGTGGGTTTTTTTTTGTATAACCAGCAAGTTATCCGTATATAAAGCAGAAGTATCAAACGTTGTCAGGTATTTGTCTTTGAAGTTTAAAAAAGGAGCATCTTATGAATCTTTTAATTGCATTCGATATACTATCTCCCTTATCCTAGAGGAAATTGGGAAAGATGAGAGTATCAGGAAATTCTTCAGAGGTCTATCAAGATTAAGATCGCCGAAATACGACTCCACTTGGGATCCGAAGATCGTTTTAGAATTCTTCAAAGAACTGCCGAATGAAGACTTACTTTTAGATAAGCTTAGTAAGAAATTAGTAACGTTATTAGCCTTAGTAACTGGCCAAAGAATTCAGATCTTATCTTTAATAGATATCGGGAATATCGTTATAAAAGAGGACTTGATCGAAATTAAAATTCCCAATAGGATTAAGACTTCCAGACTGGGGTTAAACAATCATTAATGGTTTTACCCTTCTATAAGAAAGATCCCAATATCTGCCCAGCTAGAACTCTTCAGTATCTTGTATCTTAGGAAAATCGAAAAGCTCAGGAAAAAGAGTCTTTCATTTAGTCTTTCATTTCATTCAAAAAACCGTTCAAAAAAGTTTGGTCTCAGACCTTAAGCAGATGGCTAAAGGAGATTTTGCATAATAGTGGCATAAATATAGATATTTTCTCAGCGCACTAGCATTATGCATACATCTATATCTGCTAAAAGAAAAGGCGTCAGTCTTGATGTTCGGAAGTCGGCAAAATGGAACAGAAAGTTCAAATTCACTAGGTTTTATGATAGGCCTATTGTTCAAAACTTGCGTTTATTCGGACAGGCGATTCTAGATAAATAAAGGAATCTACTAAATAAGTAGAAAGTTTGTGCAATTTTATTTTTTCCAAATAAATACGGCTATTTATTTTCTATTAGTTCAGTTTTGTGTAGCAGCAGCTATCTTTTCAACATCTACGTTTTATCTTGAG
Source organism: Acromyrmex echinatior (assembly GCF_000204515.1). The sequence continues at coordinate 121,022 of NW_011627086.1, read as the reverse complement.
GAAGAGGCGCAAAATACAATTTAATGATTAAATGAACTTACTTGTAAGTGACGTTCTATCATAATTGTATAAAGCGCCTTTTACGAAAGATAAGGTATCTCCCCCTATATCCATGTCCGATATCTTCGGATCCCAAAAAATTTGTTTTTTGTTTGGCTGCGGCTGAGTTTTGAATAGAATGACGCTCAAGGCTTTGAATAGAATGACGCTTCGGACGGGGAATAGTAAACATTTTGACTTTGAAGCTTGTGGCGCTCCGGCCTATGATTGACGAATACTTTTTATCTTTCGGAAGAGGCGCTTCATACAATTATATAGAACCTCACTTATAGGTAAGTTCGTTTAATCATTAAATTAATTTATAGATATTTATGTACTGAACATTATTTATTAGTTGATGAAAATTAATGTAAAAGCAATTGATTGATTAAACGTCGTATTTACTACATATGTATAGATTATATTATTAAAATAAAAGATAAATTATTTTTTCCTCATATGATTTCTACATCAATAGCGAGAAAAAAATTTTTAATATACGAGGGCAAATCAATAAATTCTTAGAAAATCTGTTAGGGCACTCGTCATATCACATTACTTTTTAACAAGTAGCATCTTTCAGCTGATTACTGTCAAATTTTGAGCGGAATTCATCGCGTGGTTTCATTTCTGTGACGAACAACCTTTGTATTTTTTGCAAAATGGAAAAAAAACGAGTTTCGTGCAGTGAGCAAACATCTACATATGAAAGGTTTAACGCCGAAAGAAATCAAGGCCAAGTTGAATAATGTTCATAGCACATCTGAACTAGTTTCATCTGTACTGTTTGCGACTGTATACAATTGAATTTAAACGTGGTCATACATCCACATGTGATGCACCTCGTTCGAGACGTCCAATTGAAGCTGCTAATAAAGTCCACGATATTGTTTTGACTAATCAACGAGTGAAAGTGCGCGAGCTTGTTGAGGCCACAAGCATATCACATGGCACAGTGATTTCAATTTTGTACAAACAATTGGGTATGAAAAAGCTATCGGCAAGATGAGTGCCGCGTTTGCTCACTGTGGACCAGTAAGCGACCGTGTGACGATTTCAAAACAATGTTTGGAGATGTTTCAACGTAATTCAGATGAATTTCTGCGTCGATTCATTACTGTGAACTAAACATGGATTCATTACTTCACATCCGAGACGAAGGAACAAGACAATGGACTTCACCGAGTGAACCAGCTGAAGAAGGCGAAGACCGTGAAGTCAGCCGGAAAGGTGATGGCCACAGTTTTTTGAGATGCACGCGGTATAATTCATATCGATTACCTTCCGTCGAAGCAAACGATCAATGGCAATTACTACGCAGCCTTATTTCAACAATATTTTAAAGAAAAAACGTCCCCATTTGGCGAAAAATAAAGTGCTCTTCCATCAAGACAATGCACGGGTTCACACGTGCACCGATGATCAAATTCAATGATCGAATTCCGCTACGAATTGCTTCTCCATCTAGCATATTCGCCAGATTTAGCCCCCTGCGACTATTTCCTGTTTCCAAACCTAAAGAAATGGTTCGGAGGAAAGAGATTCACTATCAGAGAGCAGCTCATCGCCAAAACAGAGGTTATTTTGAAGAATTGGACAAATCATATTATTCGGACGGCTTGAAAAAGTTGGAGAATCGTTGGATCAAGTGTATCGAGCAGAAAAATGAATCGATCAAAAAAAATGTGTTTTACTATGTTTTTCTAAAAACTTATTGACTTGCCCTCGTATAACCTCGTACATTTACACATTTTTCTTCACTATACCTTTGGTAACTTCTTGGTATCTGTGACCATTGGTTGCATTTAAGTATATACGTTTAATAAGTTCCATATTATTTAGGAGAGAATTGAATGCCATAAAGTATGGAAAACTAACTTTTCTTCCGCTTTGACCGGCACCAACTGCCTGCGATATATGAAAATACAGCTCATTCTGTGGTACTATACATTCAAATAAATTTCAATACTGCTTTACATTAAAATGATACAAAATTGAAGATTAATAAATATTAATTTGTAATTAACGAACGTTTCACACATGTATTAAACACATGTACTTTAAACAATATGTTCCTGTCTTTATTTTCACATAAATTGTAGTTAAAATGTATAGTATAAAACATTTTTTAAGTACAAAGTTTTCTATCTCCTCTTTAGAAATAATACTACTTACAGCAATTAGATTAGCCTTCACATCTTTTGTGAGTAAATGACTTTTAATACTGAGCATGATGTCTTGGAAGTCTAATGCGGAAATGAAACCTGCACCATCTTTATCAAATTTTTTAAAAGCTTCTGTTGCATATTCTTCATGAAAATCCTAAAGATAAGCATTTTTAATACAAAATTTTATTACTAATCTGTTTTAATTTATATCATATTTAGGAATCGCTTTTTTAAAACTACAACTATTTTCTGTATGTATAAGGAATATATTTTTTTTAATATATGGAAAATATTTTGAGATAAGAAATGTTATGACTTTTCAAGATATCTCAGTCAAATTGTGTACACATATATTAAATATATGTGAAAAACAAAATAAACATACGGCGTATGTAATTCGTAATTTTTGTCACTCGTTACGTTATATTTGGCTTATTTTCTGAGCAAGAATAACAAGCAAATTAGCAATTAAGCGTGCAACAAAATATGATACTCACATGCAAAAACTGACTAAACTCTGCATAGTTGATTAGTGTACTTTTATCCTTTCCAAAATAGAGTTTGATAAAACTACTGTCCATATTAAAGGGCATTTTTTGATGCAGTACAGTTTTCCGCATCACCTCAGCGAACTCGTCTGTAAATTGATAATAATAATATGTAGACATAAAAGACGTAATTATTTCGAAATGAAAAATGACAATTTCTTCGTAATAGTCCTTACCAAATGCAACCATTCCATTTCCATTAGTATCAAAGAGTTGAAAAGCTGTTTTATATAGAGCATCTGGTACACAGAGAAGACCCTCAAATGCTTGAAATTCGGCAAATGATATAAGTCTGAAAAAAAACAAAATGACTATGTTGACTATAAAATACATTTATTCGTGTGTGTGTATGTGTGTGTGTGTGTGTGTGTGTGTGTGTGTGTGTGTGTGTGTGTGTGTGTGTGTGTGAAATATTTGCTTCTTAACATATATATTATTATATTTATTATAATTATATTTATTTTACATATAAATATAATTATAATAAATACGCATATGCATACACGCATATTATACACATTCACATTACCATAAATCGAAAAAATATCTTCGATGTGTATAGCTGTAATTTTTAGAGATATTTTCTATTATTTACTTTATACAATTTATATTAATTTATATACATTAATATACATACAAAAATATTTTATAATATAAATAAATTTATAAATAATTTCTTCTTCAAATACCATACGCTCAGCGTATAGGCGCCTCCCTCTCATATATCTTTGTGCGCACACTGATCGTACACAATCGGTCTGTTTTTTATTGCTGCACTTTCTGAACTAGTATACACATTGTAATAAGTTGAAGTGAAACAAATGTACGTTTGTTTCATTTCAATTTATTGCACTGGTTCAGAGTACAGCAATAAAAAACAGATCTAATGTAGAGACCTACAGTTTAAACGCCGATTCCGAATGGCAATTTTTGGTAGGGAGGTTTCCTGAGCAAGTATACTCAGTGATTTGTCATTGCCTTTCGAGAGGAACTACGAATGTAAAATCCTTTGTGAAAATTTTTCGGTTCTGCTGAGAATCGAATCTGGGATCTTTAGTACATCAGACCAGTGCGCTGTCTGCTACATCACACTCGCGCTACACTGAAAAAATGCATGTAATTTTACATGAAAATTACATGTTTATAACTGAAAAATTACCTAAATATGATTGGAAATTTCCTTTTCTAGATTTTTTGAAGTAAAAATACATATTAATGGTAAAATATATGTGAATGTACTATTTTTATGTAAAAATAACTTGTGGTTTTAAATTTCAGCGGTATTTTTAATGCATAAACGAAAAAAAAAAAAGTTTTATGCGAAATTACAAAAGAAAAGTAAAATTTTACGTTTATTTTGTGATTTTACATTTATTGTGTAATTTTACATTTATTATGCGATCATGGTAATTAATTAGAATCTGTACTCGGTGCGAGCGCACTGAGAAAGACGCCGCCGCGCGCCGCTCCATCTATTGTTCGTGCTTGCTATCGCCAGTCCCTACATAAGAAATGCGACACACTGTTTTGCTGATGCAAGTCGTACCTAAATTTGAGTAGTGGTGAGAGTGTTAACCGTTACAACGAAGGATCCTGAGTTGTGTGATAACCCGATTGATTCCTTTATTTTTTCCATCCTTTGGGTGGAAAAAAATTATAAAGGGAAGGTGATTATTTAATATTTTAATAATGTTCATATCCATATAATGAGGTTATTTTGCTCAATTTGCAATTAAAAATTATTTGATATAAAAGCTTATAATACAACCACTAATTCCTTCACCACTAAATTTGTAGAAGATTTCATTGTGCATATTCTGATTGTTCTTTGATCTTTAATAAATATTCAAACTTCAGGGCACATTTAATGAGAAGTAAACATATAGGTAATAATTTGGTATCTAATATATTATATTTTTCTCATGTAACATTTGCAGTTATAAAACTAAAATTATAACTTTATTTTATAAGCATTTATATCAGCATACAGAGATGGAATACCTTTGAATTGTTCATTTATGAAATCCTGTAAAATAGAAAAATCATTTTCTAGATATGAAATGTTACGTATTCATTTTATATGAAGACATTCACAGATTAATGTTCAAGTTCTTTTTCAAGAAACTTTAATGGAAAATAACGATATTAACCTAACAAATTCAACAAATATTCAAAATATTATTGAAGAGACAATTGCAGAACAGTTGCCTTGTGATAATAGAAATATCGAAAATATCTGCTTGAAACTATTAATTTTTTTGTATTTAAAGTTGGAATCAAAATATTTCCTGTCTAATCTTTACAAGACATAATAGATAGCTTACTTGATATTAATCTAATTAATATCACAAATTTTATTACTTTAAAAATATATGAGAAAAATATCACACTAATGGAAAAATTTTTAAATACTAATAATATTTTTAATATATTATATAATAAAAAAAATGATAAATTGAGAACCAAATTTTTTTCGACATAAAAAATTACTACGTAAATTCAATATGTCATATTATAAGTAACTCTTCTTCAAAATTTTTCTACATTCCTATTAATGAGACATTAATAACTTTATTTCAAAACAAAAGTTTTCAGATAACTTTTATAAAAATCACATGGAAAAAGTTGATAGCACTTATCAAGATATAACTGGTTACTGTTGTTGCAAAAATGAATTTTTAACAAATAATAATTATACAATAAAGCTTATTTGGTATCAAAATTCCTTTGAAATCTGCAATTCTTTAGGTGCTTCTCGAAAAGTACACAAAGTTATAGGAGTGTACATGATAATAGCTAATTTACCACCTTGGCTAAGAAATATTGATCACATTCAGCTCGTAGCTCTTATTTATGATAAGGATATTAAAAAATATGGCTTTAATAATGCTTCCAAAGTAATAGTAAAAGATTTAAAAACTTTAGAAACGAAAGGAATAATTGTTAACAATACGATAATTAAAGGCACAGTAATAGCTTTCGTCGACGATAATTTAAGAAATCATCAAACTGATAATTTCAACGAGAATTTCAACACTGCTGGATATTTTTACCGGTATTTGTTATGCAAATAATTTTATAAATAATTCAAATTTTATGATTTGTAAATTTAATATGAGAAATCCAGAATTACATTCTTTTGATATTAATATGATGCATACTACTAATAAATCTTATAGAAGTGTGAAATCAGAATTAGTTTTAAATTCTTTGTCATATTTTCATACAGCTAATCTTGGCTTACCTCTGTCTTGCTCATGATACTCGTTATGTTTGAGAGAGTAATACAAAAAAGATTTAATGCTTCTTTTAAATAAATTCAATAAACTAAATTTTATTTCTTTTAAATCATTAAACTTAAAAATTAAAACTTTACGATTTATTAATGAGTCTCTACTTTACGGAATTAAAAAAGATGATAAACTTCTTGGAACTAATAAAATAAGTGGCTTCTGCTGATACTTCCATTTGCTTTTGTAGATGACATAAATAATGAGAAAAAAGACAATAATGCTATGTTTGCGAAGAATTATGCTTATTTTGTTAGGTTTTTTGAAATTACCGTCAACCAAATAGAAATTTTGAATAATTTGATAACTGAATATATTTATTTGAGACAAAAACTATTTTCGGAGGTGTCAGTGAAGCCCAAACATCTATTTATTGCATTATGCATATCTGATAAAAATATTTGGACCTATTAGACAACTTTCGACTCTTTGAAAGCAAGCATCAATATTTTAAACAAGTAATAAAACACTCATCTTATTTTAAAAACATTTTACTTTCTTTGGCTACAAAACATCAATTATTAAATGCATTTAACTTATCACAAGATAACATTTTTAGTGATAATTTTACTATCAATGATATTGGTGATAAATACAATGTCAATAACTATTGTTAATATCCTTTAATTAATGAAATTAATTAAAATCAAATATAAGCTCTAACAAAGAAATTTGTATAAATAAGGACGTAATATAAATTACAGAACTGGCATGATCATATGTTTGAAGAAAGCATTTGGAAATTATTGTAGACTTTCATATATTTTAATAGTTTAAGTTTCAAACAACGAAATATTCTTCATTGGAAAATCGTTCAACATTGTTTATAATTATGATTTAGAATTACATGTGAGGAATAATACTAATGAAATTGAAGGCACATTTGTTTCTTTTAATGATATATAATAATTTGTCATGAAACTGTTTTAGAATTTCACGGATAAAATACGTATTATTATTATTATTTTAAGTCTTCTTATGAACATTTCTAATTTTTCTTTTTGTCTTGAAAAATTTCTTTTTTTTTTTTAATTTATTATACATTCATCTGAGTGTGCTATATATTTATGCAATTTAAAAAATTAATGAATTTATTTTTGATATTAAAATTTTTGATGAAAATTTCTTCTGTTTGTCTCATGGATGATATATACTTATCTTTTTTTCTTACAAATTTACTTCTTATTGTTTTCAATAATATTTTCTGTGATATATTAGATATTAAATTAAGTATTTCCATATTGTCCTTTGCCCTGAAACTTATTTTGAATATAATTGCGTTTTGATATTTATTCAGAAAATGCCTGCTTTTAAAATATGGAATGTGAACAGGAATCAGAAACATTCCATCTTTATCAAAGAACATGAAGAGATTTATCAAGCTCTTATCAGCAAAGGTGCTAAAAGATGCGTAAAGATTGATATTATATTACTAGATAAGTTTTTTTTTACATTCTAGCATCGCAAAAATTTCAAATAAAAGACATAGTATTAGTTTTAAAAAGTGGAACAGTTGTAGATGAAGATGAATCTTTTATTTTTTATGAAAAAGAGATATTTATTCTCTTATCAGAGAGTAAAAAATGGACTCCAGCATTCCATACAGTAAAAACATCTACACCATCAGAATGTAGTACTTATAAAGGAAACTTATACGTGGAAACTTATATTGTAAGCGAAAATGGTGAGCTACTCCAGGAAAAAGATCCCACTGATGCTTCTACAAACTCGCAATCATCAAGTGAATTACAATCAACAAATTACGAAAATATCTGGAAAAATTTCCATATGCCATTTCACAAATTTCCCGATGATATGACAGAAGCTGAAAAATCAATATCTTTAGATATTTTAAAAACTAACGGCAAAGCTGTTCAGATATGGCTTGAACGTAGGCGTACTCAATATCCAAAATTGTACATATTATTGTGGATGCGTCATATTAAGACTAAAATTCCGTTAAATACTTTTAAAAATACGTTATAAGTTAAGTGAGCGATGTCCAGTGTTCAAAGACATTGATTTTGACAACGAAATTATCGGAGATGGATGCTTTACCTTAACAATGAAACTCATGAAACGTAACAATTATTTAAATAGGTCGTTTAAACGAAAATCTATCACAGCTGGAAAAATTCCAGGAAAAGTAAAAAAAGATAGCTAATATTACAAGCGATTGTTCTAATTGGGATCCAATAGAACCTAATGACGAAAATTTGAATCAGGAAAATTAAATTATAAAATAATAAGGCTCAATAAATCAAAATAAGTAAAAGTAAAAAGGGCTACGAGCCTAAAACATAAATTGACAAACTGTATGAGTAGTTAAAAAAGTTTTTTCGAAATAAAACTATGTCATAAATTAAAAACGTAAAATATAATTTGACAATCAGAAGGTGAACAAACGTTTCGATCCTAGTTGGATCATTTTCAATGTGACAAATAAATTAGTGTAACAAAGTAAATTAACAACGGTAATTAATAATAGAGTTATAACGTAGATAAAAAACATAAGAGATCAAGTAAAATTCGCATTCGGACGCAAATTAACTATAAAACTCGCTCCAAATTGAGAGGAAATCAAATAAACGATTATAGTTGACAAAAATGTGCTCCTCCGAACCGTATGTGTGTATAAGGACGAACATGTTTCTGTTAGCAAGTATAAATTGTAATAATAAATTAACGGTAGAAGTAAATAAAAATAAAAATAATAAGAACAATAAGAAAAGTACGAATCGAGTCGCAAACAGTAAAAAGGAAAGTACAAATAAGTCGTAAATAATAAGTCAAATTTAAAGAAAGAGGCAAAAATTATCTTTGATATTATAAGACAAGCACATAAGAAAAAAGAGTAAATGGGAAAAAATAATAAGAAGGAAAGAATAAAGTGGAAGGGAGAGAAAGTAGGGAGAGAAGAGAAGGATGGGGAAGGGAAAGCAATCAAGAGGGAGAAAGATACTGGATGATCTGTGAATAAGTATCGGGTAAAGATTCGGTATCGTTTTGTCTATTAAGACCTTGTTTCTGTCTTTTAATATGAATCATTTCAGATACTAATCTCTTATTGTAAGAAGATTCGCAGTCCAAAATTCTCACATCGTTCCATTTGAAATTATGATCAAAATTGATTCGATGAAATGTTATGACAGTAGGAAAATCTGTATTCTTTTTAATGTCAGAGATATGTTCGTGTAGTCTCGTGCTCAATTGTCTCTTTGTCTGACCAACATTTATTTGTCGTATTTTATATCTTAGCTTCTTACAGAGACGATCAATTTCGATTCCATTCGCATTGCCTAATCTATAATACATCATGTCGACACACACATAAGGTATTTATTGTGAATTTATTTGTTCTAAACTTATCATACATATGCAATGCATGTTGGCGATTTTACTCTTTTTTCTTATGTGCTTGTCTTATAATATCAAAGATAATTTTTGCCTCTTTCTTTAAATTTGACTTATTATTTACGACTTATTTGTACTTTCCTTTTTACTGTTT
>NW_011627086.1:90156-108618 GCF_000204515.1 Acromyrmex echinatior | reverse complement strand
TTCGACACACACATAAGGTATTTATTGTGAATTTATTTGTTATTTTTCTAAACTTATCATACATATGCAATGCATGTTGGCGATTTACTCTTTTTTCTTATGTGCTTGTCTTATAATATCAAAGATAATTTTTGCCTCTTTCTTTAAATTTGACTTATTATTTACGACTTATTTGTACTTTCCTTTTTACTGTTTGTGACTCGATTCTTATTACTTTTCTTATTGTTCTTATCATTTTTATTTTTATTTACTTCTACCGTTAATTTATTATTACAATTTATACTTGCTAACAGAAACATGTTCGTCCTTATACACACATACGGTTCGGAGGAGCACATTTTTGTCAACTATAATCGTTTATTTGATTTCCTCTCAATTTGGAGCGAGTTTTATAGTTAATTTGCGTCCGAATGCGAATTTTACTTGATCTCTTATGTTTTTTATCTACGTTATAACTCTATTATTAATTACCGTTGTTAATTTACTTTGTCACACTAATTTATTTGTCACATTGAAAATGATCCAACTAGGATCGAAACGTTTGTTCATCTTCTGATTGTCAAATTATATTTTACGTTTTTAATTTATGACATAGTTTTATTTCAAAAAAACTTTTTTAACTACTCATACAGTTTATCAATTTGTGTTTTAGGCTCGTAGCCCTTTTTACTTTTACTTATTAGGAAAATTTAAAATATTCCTCGAATGCTGTAAATGACACAGATGAAAATTTTCATCAATATTTATAAGATTTCTATTCAGGTATAAGGATGACAATAAATAATAATGAAAGATATTTTAAGTCAATGGTCAGTTCTACGGAAATCAAAAAATGCTTTTTATTGGCACTTCCAAAATCTAACCAAAATGGATTTAACAATGATAGAAATTAAAATCAATTCCAAGGCTAACAAAATAATTGAATTTGGAATACAAAATAAATTATACCACTCTGAAGATAACATTAAACCTGGATTTGCAGTTCTAAAAATATTTTCTAAATACTTCAAAGAAATATAGGAAAATTTATTTTTGAAGTAAAAGTTCAATTTAAATAGTTTATAAATAGCTTCATGCTTTCATTTATCAATTTTGTCAATTAGTGTAATTAAAAAAAGTGTTCATACTTATTTTTTCAATTTTGTATTTATTAAAACTTTATTTTGACAAATTCATCCCAAAATTCAGGTCAAACAGTAAACTTCACATGTTGACAAAATTGATTAATAAAGTATACTTAAAAAAAAAAATATATATATATACATATATATATCGAATTTTTATAATTCGAATTAATTAGCGTATTTTTTAATTTTTGTTTTATCGTTGTAACAATGAATCAATAATTAATAGCTGTATGTAATTTTTGATGAATTCTAAAGATAATTTAATATTCAATTAATTCTAAAGATTCTATTTTATTTGTTATTTTTAACTATTGGCAGCATAGTAGTATAATTGTTGTACATAAATGTATTCAAAAAATTTATGCTATTTCTGAAAAAAAAAATGCGTTTCGGCTAAATTATTATTAATATTAAAATGTTTAAACGATAATTTGGCCATTTATTTAGAACATCTTTGAGACTTCCATGGGTGCTTTCTATATAACTGTTGTGTGTTTCGCGGGTTTTCTCCGTGTCTAGATTCATTCTTAGAATGCCAACGTTTCGTGAGCCTTGCAGTCCATCAGGGAAGAGCAGCCTGATATTGAGTTGTTCCTCCAGGCCCTTTCTTTTTTATATTACGCTGCTTCTTGAAATGGGGGTAGGTGGGAGAGAGGGGGGGGGGAGAACAGGTGATGAAATTTGGTTAGTCTTCAATAATCGGGAGAATGGTCTTCCATATTTTATTTATGTTGTAGCCATTATCTCTATTTTATTATTAGGATGTTTTGTATCTCTATAGTTTCTCTATAATTTTTTGGAAAGTATGATGTAACGTTGGCTATCGCTTTGTCAAATAGTATTTGATGTCCTGTTTCGATGTTGTGTTCTGATAATGCCGACTACGTGGCGTATTTTAGCCTGACATCACGTTGGTGTTCTTTTATTCGTAGGTTGATCATTCCCCCGGCTTCTCCAATGTATACTTGTCCGCAGGAACAAGGTATTTTGTATACTCCTGCAGAGCTGAATAAAGATCTTTGATCTGTAGGATTTTTTAAGATCTGTCCCATCTTTTTGGTTTGAAGATAGTTCGGATATTGTGTTTGTTTAATATCCTACCAATCCGATCTGTTGTTCCTTTGACATATGGGAGAATAGATAGGATTCTATCGTCTGCTTGTATGTCAGAGACCATTGTCTTGTTTGCATATTTATTGAATATCTTGGTTATGTTTTTTTTGTCGTATCCGTTTTTATGTAAGGCTAGTTTGGGTGGTTGAGTTCTGTCTGTAGATGTTCTTTGTCAGAAATAGTGAAAGCTCTACGTACAAGTGAGTTGATTACTGACTGTTTTTGTGCTGGGTGGTGGTGCGTCTCGGCATGTAAGTATCTGTCTGTGTGTGTTGCTTTTCTGTACACTTGATAGTCTAGGGTGCCGTCGGCTTTCTTAAAGACAAGAACATCTAAGAAAGGGAGTTTTCCGTTTTCCTTTATGTCTATAGTGAAGCGGATATTTGAATGTTGTCTGTTGAGGAAAATAAGGAATTTTCGGAGTTTAGCTCTGCCATGTCTCCATATCACGAATGTGTCGTCCACATGACGGAACCAAACTTCTAGTTTTTTCAGTGTTTTTCTGAAGGCCTCTTTCTCAAAGTGCTCCATGAAGATGTTGACGATTACAGGAGAAATAGGAGAGTCCATCGCTGCTTCTGAAGTTTGTTCGTAAAATGTTATAGGAGAAATATAGGTTGTTATAGGAGAAATATAATAGGTGGTTGTTAAGCAGTGCTCTATTAGCGGTATGAAGTCGGAGGGGATTCATGAAGTTTCTATTATGTTTATTGTGTCTTTTATTGGGAATGCGAAAAAGGATTCTACGTCGAAGCTTACGAGTAGATCTGGGACGTAGTCGGATTTTTTGAATTTTTTGTATGAAGTCCGTTGCGTTGGTTATATGTGATTCGTTCTTTCCAGTGAGAGATTGTAGTGTTTGTGCTAGGAAGCGGGATAAGTTGTATGTCGGGGAGTGTATGGCGCTGACAATCGGTCTGAGAGGAATGTTAGATTTGTGTACTTTTGATAATCGGTACAGTCTTGGTGGCAGAGGATTTGTAGGTTTTAATGTTGTTTTCATTGTTTTTATCCCAGTTTCACTGGGAATGTTGCTTTTCTCCACAAGGATCTTGGTGTTCTGTGCGATTATATTGGTTGAATCTTTGTCAAGCTTTTTGTACGCTTTGTCCAAGAGAAGATTCTTCATCTTTTTTTTGTATTATCTGATGTATTCATGACTACTGTCATGTTGCCTTTGTCGGCTGGAAACACGATGATGTCTGTGTCCCTGTTCAGGTCTTGGAGGGCCAATCTCTCTTGTCTGGCGATGTTTGATGGAGGGGGTCTTCCCACCTATCCCCTCTCCAACAAGCAGCGTAATATCAAAAAGGAAAGGCCTGGAGGAACAGCTCAGTATCAGGCTGCTCCTCGCCCTGATGAAGTGGACTGCAAGGTTCACGAATCGTTGGCATTCTAAGAATGGATCTAAACACGGAAAAAATCCGCGAAACACACAACAGTTATCTTAAAGCTTTGTTTCAGAATTTTTTTAGATTTTTTTTAGATTTTTTCGCTATATTATTTTTTACTATAAATTAATAATTTTTAAAAATTAAAAAGTTCTATATTATTTGACCGCTGTGTTGATTTGATTATTTTAGTTAAAAATTTTTGATTTTTTATTCGTAATTAGCGACCTGAAAAATCTCTGGATACAATGTTTAAAAAAATCAATCTAATACAAAATTTCGTAATTTAAGAGTTAAGAAAGAAGACTGTCTAACTTTTAACTGCGTTACCGTATCGTTGCAATAATGAATCAACCATTAAAAACCATGTTTCCATCTTCACGCTAAAGAAAATTCAATTTTTATTTGTTCATTTTAGATACTGCAACTTAATTTTATTTTGCTCTTAGGAAGAATCATTCCAAGGAGTGTTCCCTTCACTTGAAATATGCAGCCCTTGCATTATTAAAATTGGTGAGCAAAGACTATTTTACTCTTCATAAGTCACAAAATTTATATTGAGTCATCTTCTTGTCTTGAGTCATCTCTTGGTTCTGTTTTCAGCTAATAAATAATTAGAAATTTTGACAGATACACAATGGATAAGTACAAATTGATAATGAAAAATGTTAAAAGCTCGTTAACAAATTCATTAACAAATGTTGAACAATGATTTTCTCGAAAATGACACAATTTCATTACCAATTTCTATTTATCTTATAAATATCTGTGAACTTTTAAGAAATTCACTTTGCATAAACTTTACAGATTTCAAAATCCCAAAATTTTTTTGTTTGAAAAACCACTTGGTTCAAAATATATTTTGCCAAATTTTATTTTACTCACAGTTTTTTTATACAAATATTTTGACAAAGATTGTGGTAATTCCTTATTAATTTGTTCTAGACAAATTAAACTAACAGTTTCATAATGTTTTTCAGATAAAGAAAATCACAAAGACTACAAAGTGATAATCGAAAAAGATATTTTTAGCAGCGTCGATACCTACGATACAGCTTTGGAAATAATTGATGCTTTTTATATTTTTAACTTGGAGTATCCAAAAAATAATAGCGCTACGTTAGAAATAATTTAACGGTACTTCTTAAAAATCCACTCAGACCAAGGTTAAGGTCGAAGAAACACAATGCAGTAAAGAAAAAGGTCATCAGTTTAATGTCATCAGTTTAATGACACAAAACTTTTCTGAAGCAATATGTTATTTCAAAATTTATATTTACGAATATACTTAATTATATTTACGAATATAGTATGAGAAAAAATTCGTAGCGTTTTCCCCATTAAATGACATTAAATGCTAAGTAGTCGATAACTAATCGCATCGACAACACTTATTTCATGATGCGGCTCATCCGGGCCTAAAGTCACGGATCGGGTAATTCGTCAACAGTATGTGTGGCCTAACATGCATCGTGATATTGCAAAGTGATGTAAGAATTGTCTTGACTGTCAGCAATCAAAAATAACCCAACACATTCAATTACATCCTGAAAAATTTCTCGTACCCGACGGGCGTTTCGAGCATATTCACATGGATCTAATAGGTGCATGAGTTGGATGGGTACAGATATTATGTGACTAGATGTGCGTTTAAAAAGTGACATTTTAATCATTGTTTTGAGCCGAAAAAGATTGAAATCGGTGAAGTGGATCAAAAGTTATTTTATTTTGAAATAAATAAAGAAATAAATAAGGAAAAAAATTCGCTACATTTTTGCAGTATTACTACGATAAAGGCAAGAACGCTACACAGGCTTGTGAAAAAATTTGTGCTATTTACGGTGAAGATACTCTACCAAAAGCAACACGGAAATGGTTCGCTCATTTTCGTACTGGAAATTTTGATGTGAAAGATGAATCTCGCTCTGGTCGACCAATCATTGAAAAGTCCGATGAAATCATGGAAAAAGTCGAGCGTGATAAGCATATGAGCACTATGGAGATTGCCAGAGAACTAGACATCGACCACAAAACAGTTTTAAATCATTTACATAAAGCTGGATACAAAAAGAAACTCGATGTTTGGGTTCCTCACGAGTTGAGTGTTAAGAACATGATGGACCGAATTAACATTAGCGATATACTACTGAAATGGAATGAAATTGAGCCATTTCTGAAGAGAATGATAACTGATGATAAAAAATAAATCACGTACGACAATCGAACTCGCAAAAGATCGTGGATAAAGGAAGGAGAGAAGGCATAAGCAATCGCAAAACCTGAATTGACGACGAAGAAGGTGATGTTGTGTGTAGTGGGATTGGAAGGGAATCGTTCACTATAAGCTGTTATCGCCCGTTCAAACAATTAATCCGAACTCTACTGTTAACAACTGGAGAGATTACAACAAGCAATTGAGAGGAAGCGGTCAGAATTAATCAATAGGAGGGGTGTCGTCTTCCATCGCGATAGCGCTCGACCATACACATCTTTGATAACTCGGCAAAAATTGCGAGAACTTGGCTGAGAAGTCTTAATGCATCCACCGTATAGTTCTGACATAGCATCCTCAGACTATCATTTGTTTAGGTCTCTGCAGAATTCTCTTAATGGTGTAAAGCTGGCTTCAAAAGAGGCCTGTGAAAATCATTTGAAGCAGTTTTTCGACCAGAAGCCACAGAAGTTTTATCGCGGTGGGATTATGGTTTTGGCCCAAAAATGGCAAAATATTATTGAAAATAATGGAGCATATTTGGTTTAAATAAATTGATTTTAATACTCTAAGAAAAACACTTGAATTTTACTAAAAAACTGCCACGAACTTTTTCCCACATCCAATATTTAATTTTTTTGCGTTTAAGTTTGCGTTTAAGTATTGTATTGTATAATAGTATACAAATAAGATGTTAATATTGAGTTTGTGATATTAACATAAGAAAAAGAAGTTTATATTATACAATTATAGTGACAAGTTTATTTGTAAAACTTCAGAAGCAGAAATATATTTGTTTTGTTCGTATTTGATTTTGACACAAACTTCTATACCTACATAATACCATAACATCGCTACACAGTTGGAAAAAATGTGTTGAATTTAACATAAATCGCATGTCTCAAACGGATCACTCCAAGTTTTGTGTTAATTAAACATAATATGAGTAAAATGTTGAATAATACTATGTTTATATTTCAACAAAAGTGGAACGTAATCTTAAATAAAATTTAAAGAGAATTATGTACAATCAACATAATTATTATAACCAAATTAACATATAAATTCTTTTTGCATTACACAAATGTAATTACTCAAATGTTTTATTTATATAATACGTTATAGAGTAAATTGTAACATATTTAATAAATACGTACGAATTGTTACTTTAACATATATTTTTACATTCATTACATTTTATCATTTCAATAATTTTATATTTCATATTCATTATCTTCATTTAACATAAGAGACATATGTTAAATTTACATATGAATGTGTTCATTGTATACAAAATTTTACACAAAAATTTTAACCAGCAAATTTTTTCACGAAAATACACAAATTTTTCATTTGTGTAAATGACCGTATTATGATACGGTATGATAATAAACATATGTATAATAATTTCACATTTTGTATAATATTAAATTTTAAATTTCTATTGGA
This sequence comes from Acromyrmex echinatior, assembly GCF_000204515.1. The sequence continues at coordinate 101,326 of NW_011627086.1, read as the reverse complement.
TGTAATAACATTGATTGAAAAACAAATCAAAATTTACAAACTTTTAATATATAATATTACACTGCTAACAGCGACTTAATAGGATTAAAGCCTGCAAGAGTCATTTACAATTGACAAGAATAGAGTTCTTTGCGTATCATTTTTTCTTTCTAGTTATAAATGACTATGCACGGAATGCAAGAGATCCGGGTTTGACTCCCGGCCGAGGTAATATTTTTCACAATAAAAATTAATTATTTACAGATTTTAATATTATGTTATTCAACATTATTAAGATCGTTTCGAAGATGCTAATAAGCATAAAAAATTTATTAAATTGCAAGTCAATTTAACTCGTAATATTATTGCGGTAGTTTAGTAAAGTTAGTGTTAGTGTTTTCAAGACTGAAAAATCATTTCGCACGTTTCTGAGGACTACATACGTAGTATATAAATTCATAGAATCATATAAGCATTTAAGATCCAGCTGGACCGTTTAAGGATTTGATTTCTATAATAATTAATAATATTTCAAAATCATGCATCCATTTTTTTTCTAAAAATCACTAATTAAAAACTATGACAATTTAGAGTTACCTGCATTGGTCTACAATTTCCTGCTAATAAGTTAGATACGTTCACGTTTATTTATTTCTTGAATTGCTTGCAGAAGATATTACAAATAATAGAAGTGAACAATCTCGATTGAAAATAACAATTTTCGATGAGACTTTACGAGCAGATTTTTGAACTGGCAGTCGAAAAACTTTGCTTAATAAAGCATTTTCGTTTGAACACGATGAAAATAATATAAAATTTGCTGTCTGTAAATTGTGCTCTATCGAAAGAAGAGAAATTAAGATGAAAGACTCGAATACATCTGGCATTCAAAAACATCTATCGTTTACTCATCCGACTATTTGCACTCAATTTATTTGCGTATCAACAGCGTATCAAAACGTAAATTATATTATTCTATAAATACTATGTAGATAAGAGTTGCAGAATGCTTACTATAATACTTAAGATATTTTTAATTATATTTTTTAACTTTGACTTTTATTTGCCACTGATAATAGCTTTAACCCTCTGTGAACCAGATGGGGTGTGACATATCCCAGTAAGATGAATTTTTACCAAAAAGTGAAGGGCGCATAAAAGTCACAACGTAATTAAACGTATATATATGAGATTTCTAATATAATATATTAATTGTATAAATATATTGTAATTTTTATTATATTAATATATCATATTAGTATATCATATTCAATTAATATATCATATTAGTGATCTTATATACGCTTAATTACTTTAATTGTGATTCTTGTCATTTGATTCCTAAAAAGTACTGTGTGCATGTTGCCGGTTTCGAGAAACTGGACAGTGAGTTGTCACCAATCATATTAAATTATAGTATATTTGACTAATATATTTATAGTATAAAGTATGATAAAGTATAGCATGGAGTATGAGTTATACCCACATACGATCTATATTGATTTTCTACCTAATTCGCGGAAGGTTAATAAACAATTAATACAATAATATGAGCTGTTAAAGAGCCAACCGCAGAACTTGTTGCGGATAAAATTATTTATATATCTCAATGATAATTACATAAATTTAGATGTTCAAATCTATTTTCTTTACATGTTTCGGCTTCTTGATTGAGCCCTTATCAGAAATTCTAAAGATTTTTTAAATTACAGTTGTGATTTCTTTTTTTAACATAAAATATTTTTTCGCAAGTTGTTTCCAGAATAATTAAAGCTGCTCACAAGACGATTGGAAGACCGCGTGAAGAATCTGGTTAAGCTAATAATAAAAATTTTTTAAGATAGTTTTTCCTTTCAAAAAATTAGCAGAATCAATTCTGGCAAAAACTTATCGATGAACAATTATTAGTCGGTCGAATATAACAGTGTATAATAAAGAGCTTAATCAGATAATGTTTTTAAAAATGTTTTCAAAAATATTTAAAAAACATTTTTTTAAATATTTTTAAAAACGTTAAAAATAATGGATTAAGATCCCTTTTTTTATTAAAAAAATATTTATTTTAACGTTTGAAGAAACATTCTTTTAACGTTTAAAAAACATTTATTTAACGCGTTTGAAGAAACATTTCTTTAACATTAAAAAAATGTTTTTTAATGCACACAGTTTTTGATGCACACAGTTCTTATTGTCCATATATGGTACACTTAATGCAATTATATTGTGTTAGTTTCTCTTCCGTGATTATTTTATTATTCTGACCCGTTTTTTACTAATTTGAGGTTTAGAAAATAATATTTTTTACATATTTGTAATAAACGTCAGATAAATATTAAATAAATACTTTTTTAATCATATTTTAAATAAATAAATAACAAAAAACAAACATTTATTAAATGTCATATAAACGTTTAAAAAAGATTTAATAAATATTAAATAAATGTTTTTTTAAACTATTATTTCAAACAAATAATTAATGTGAAATGAACAGTTATTAAACGTTAAATAAACATGAAATAAATGTTTCTTATCATCACATTTTAAATAAATAAATAACGTAAAATAAGCATTTTATAAACGTTAAACAAATATTTAAAAAATATTTCTTTAAATTTTTATTTGAAACGCATAATTAATATAAAATAAACATTTAATAAACATTAAATAAACGTTTGAAAAATGCTTTTTCAAACTATTATTTCAAATGAATAATTAATGTTAAATAAACATTTTTTTGTAATAAACATTTTTTTGAATAAATGTTTAAAAAATAAGATAATCAATAGGCTTTAAAGAAAAATCTAAAAAATAATAAATAAAATGCCAATTTGAGCCAACACTGGTTATTCGTGTATTTTATATCATTTATTCAAAGTGAATATTAAAACGTATATATTTCGACCTACGATCAAAGGTCTCTTCAATATAAAGAAATTTACTTAAACTATTAATTATCAAATTACATAATGATAGAGCATACGAGTATAAATTATTAAAGTACGAAATATATTAGGTGTTGGAATTAATTCGTAGCGTTTTTTAATGAAAGAATGTTATTTATTTCACATGAGCATTAAAAAATACATTAATGAAAGTACTTCCCATTACTTGTAAAACGCTACGAATTAATTCCAACACCTCATATAAAATACGAAGAAAATTGTGGTAGTGAAATCCGAGTTAGTCTTGGCCATCAAATTACTAAGTTTACTAAAAAAGAAAGAAAGAGATTTTTTTATTTTGAATCGACCGATCAAAAAGAGTTAAAAAATATTTTTAATTGCTAACATGAAGTTAAACATCCACAAAAAATATGGTAAAATAAACTTACATGCCTGTCAAGATTGGACTGTTTCTATAAAGTTTGTTGGTCATATTCCATTAGATCGTTCTATTTATTATGTACAATTATGAATAAAAAGTTAATATAAATAATAGTTAAAAAATCGAACTTTAGTTCACTTACATGAAATAAAATTAAAAGTTATTAGACACGACATAACTGTTTGGTAATGAATGTAAAATGAAAATTGAGAGAAACAGTGAGGAGAACATTGAGGACAACAGAATATGTACTTACAAAGACAATAAGTATAAATAATAAACATTATTTAAAAAATCTACTTAATACTGAATCTTATAGATTAGAAAGAAAGTTTATATGATTACTTGATAATAAGGAATGTTATGAAAAGAGGAATATAAACGATATTAATATTATTTCATGACTAATAAATGTACAGAACCTACGAATAATACTGTTAATGTATATACCTCAAAAAAAGTTTGTGTTCCATAAATCTAATTCGAATATGTTATGTTTCTTGGTTGATGAAAACACAATGATTATCGATAAGAGCGATAACTTTATTTGTATTTTAAAATATGTTAGATATAAAGTAAACAAAGCGTGTATCCGTTGAATCCGTTCTTGTTCTCATTTCGATGCTGCTCTCTGTCTTATTTGGCGGCAACAGAATGATATTGATGAATTGATTGAAACCAATTTACCTGCTTCTGATTATAAATATATTACATATCAAATTATTGAAACAAATGATCATTGGTCAAAAATCTCAGCAGTACTTTAATACCTAAAGAAGTACAGTCATTACTACAATTAGATGTAATCCAGTAAATAAAATTATTACTGAATTAAAATTATTATTAAAGGGTTGGAAGCATTACGGATACCTTTCAGACTATAATTATAACAATTTAAATTGTACTATACCAATCTTATCACTAACTTACGGTTTATCTAAGATTCACAAAATTGGATGTCCGTTGAGAGTTATAGTTTCATCAGTTGGAAGTCTCACTCCATAAGTTAGCATCTTTTCTACATAAGATTATTAATAAGAGTTTACCTCCGGCAAATAGCTTTACAGTTAACAGTTATTTTTTGATCAAAAAAATCTCAAAATTGACAATTCCTGTTAAAGCTTCTCTTTTATCTTTAGTAATATTACTTTTTACTAATGTACCAATAGATCTAGTTCTTGATGGAATCTAATAGATAGGATGGAATCTAATAGGAAAAAGATAAAAGAAAAAAATGATATGTCAAAAACGGAATTTTTTAAAGCACTAAAATTAGTTGTGAATTCTACTTTTTTCATATTCAATGACAAATTTTATAGACAAACCTTTGATTTACTCATGGGCTCTCCACTATCTCCTATACTCGCTGATATAGTCATACAGGACTTAGAGTCAGTTTCGTTAAATAAATTTTCTGTGACACCATTGTTTTATGTAAGATATGTTGATGACATTGCTTTAGCTATTAACAATACTTATATTGATGAGATTCTTATTAAATTTAATTCTTACCACCCAAGACTACAATTTACAATGGAAATTGGTGGAGACTCATTAAACTTCTTGGATATTTACTTGATAAAAAAAGAGAAAACTTTTATTTTTAATTGGTATCGTAAACCTACATTCTCGGATCATTTTCTCAATTACTTCTCATGGCATCCATTCTGTTAAAAAATTGGCACGATTATTTGATCGATAGAGTTTTATTACTTTCTCGGTCAAGTTTCGACAAAAAGAATTTTGAGTTAATTATAAAAATTCTTCTGAATAATTATCTCCTAAGTTTGATATTTTCAACTATTAAAAAAAGACTTTACAAAAAATTTGATCTTTTTAATCGTATTGATAATTTTGTTATTGATAAACAATTGACAATCCAAGAAGAAATCAATAATAAAAAATTTTTCTCTATACCATTTATTCCTAATATTTCCAATAAAATCAGCAATTTCTTAAAACATGTATTTTTTATACGTATGGCTTATAGAGGCATAAATAAGCTCAATAAATTTATCAAAGCTCAGAAAGATGTGCTACCTCAATCTTCTCAATCTAATGCAGTATATAAGATTGACTGTAAGGACTGTGATGCGTCATATGGATTGGACAAACAAGTAGATGCCTTAAAACGCGCAAAAGTGAACATAGGAATCATATTAACAGAAACACCACCTAACATTCGGTTATCACACAACATCGTATGGACTTATTTCATGAATTTGATTGGAATAACGTACATATTTTAGACAAAGAGCAAATTTTACATAAAAGATTGTTATCAGAGGTGATACATATTAAAAAACAAAAACTAAGCCTGAATCTACAAAACGATACATTTTCTCTCGATTCGTTATATAGATCTATTTTCAGAGATGTAATGCTTCCAATCTACATTTATTCTTGATATTTATTATTTATACTTATTGTCTTTGTAAGTACATGTTTTGTTATCCACTGTTTCTTTCAATTTTCATTTTACATTCGTCTACCAAAATCAATCGTGTCTAATAACTCTTAATTTTGTTTCATGTAAGTGAACTAAAGTTCGATTTTTTAACTATTATTTATATTAACTTTTTCATTTATTCACAATTGTACACAGTAAATAGAACGGTCTAATGTACAACAAATCTTATAGAAACAGTTCAATCTTGACATGCATGTAAATTTATTTTACCATATTTTTTGCGGATAACTTTATGTTAGCAATTAAAAATATTTTTTAACTTCTTTTGATCGGTCGATTCAAAATAAAAAAATCTCTTTCTTTCTTTTTTAGTAAACTTAATAATTTGATGACCAAGATTAACTCGGATTTCACTATCACAGTTTTTTCGTATTTTATACTCGTATTTTAATAGTTTATATTCGTATGCGCTATCATTATGTAATTTGGTAATTAATAATTAAATAAATTTCTTTGTACTGAAGAAGACTTACTTAATCGTAAGTCGAAACATATACGTTTTAATATTCACTTTGAATAAATGATATAAAATACATACGAATAATCAGTGTTAGCTCAAATTGGCATTTTATTTATTATTTTTTACGTTTAGAAAATGTTTTTTCAAACCATTTTAAATTCAAAATAAATATTAAATAAACATTAAATAAATGTTTAAACAATATTTTTTCAATTATTTATTTCAAATGAAAAATTATAATGTTTAATAAACGTTAAATTAATGAATTTTTGAAAATGAATCGTGAAAAATGTAAATTAATAAAAAATAAATATTTAAAAAACATTTAAAAAACACTGCCTGCTGATTGGGAGATTAAAATCAGTGTAAAAACCAAATAAAATATAATACAATAAATAAATTAAATAAATGAAATGTGTCAAAATAAAATTGTGTAATAAAATTGTATAATAAAAAATAAAAATAATAAATAATATGTCCATAGTCAGAGGATAACATCGATTGTAATAAATTAAATAAGTTATAATAAATAATGTGACAACGGATAAACACTGACTGAACAAGTGATGGTACTGCCAAATCAAATACTGTTTATTATCTGTATATATGCTTTATAAAGAGACCCTCTGTATCTGTTTTTAGATCGAGATTATTTTTTTGTTTTTAATATTAAGCATCTTAGAGATTAAACATTTTTTATAAAAAGATTTTTCATCTAATATTCTAACATTTTTTCAATCAAATTCATGGTTATACTGCATTCTATGATCGGTTATAACAGAGAACGAGCAGAGGTGTATATGGTTTCTACAGGGTTGGCCATATTCGACGGAAAGATCTGGCAACACTGTAACTTTTGACAGAGATGTTAGATTGAGTAACGACGTAGCGCGTTTGAAGCGTCAGTCGAAGGAAATTTTTGCCATGGAGCAGTACACGCCACGCGAACGCTCTCAGATTGTTGAAATTTACATTCAACAAAACAAGTCAATTGTTAAAACTCAACGTGCATGGAGAAAAATAAATAAAGTGAAAAGTGCGCCTTCCGCGAACACATTGTATCGTTTGTATGAAAGATTTTCAACTGGTGAGGCACTTACTAATCCAAAAAAATTACTAATCAAAAAATGGTGATTTTGAATGGCCACCGCGTTCACCAGATTTAACGGCTCCAGACTTCTTTTTGTGGGGCTATTTGAAATCAAAGGTTTATGTCAACAAGCCAAGGACCCTAGACGAACTTAAGGCCAACATCCGACAGGAAATAGTCGCCATATCGGCCGAAACATTGATTCAAAACGATGGAAAACGCTGCAAAACGGGCACTACTCGCCATGCAGGCTCAAGGCGGTCATTTAAGAGATATCATATTCAAAAAATAATGTACACAAATCTCCTTGAACCCTATTAAATGATTTTTAAAATGAATAGCAAAAAATGTGTTTTTTCCCATGATTGAAAAAAAAAACATCTTTCCGTCGAATATGGCCAACCCTGTATATTCAGTTATCCTTGTTTTTAATTGTCTGCTCGTCTGTTTGACATAGGAAGCATCACATTCTTTACAATTGATTTATTTTATGCTACGTTATTTTTTGCGAGATGTGGAAGAGGATCTTTGTGAACTCATATCAATTTTTTAAATTTATTCATATTATAGAAAAAAACTTTCATCTTTATTTTTGAGTGTATTAAATTTATTAGAAATTGATTGATACTGTAAACTATATCGTATTAATTTTTGAATTCCGGCAATTAGATTGACTTTCTACAGCTGTTGTTTTTTTATCGATGAGAGTTTTTTGTGTTTGTTGATTGTATTAAAAATGAGTTGCGTAGGATAATCATTATAAATCAGCGTCAATTATGAATTTTAAAGTTTTCTCGTGAATATATAGAATCAGATAATAGAAAAGCTTTATTTACTAAGCCAATAATAGTGCCTATTTTTTGAAACATGGGACGGTTCGAAAAATTTAAGTATCTACCCGACAAGCTCGATTTGTGATATCAATCGAATGTAAGACTATTATCTTTCTTACTCGTGACGTCCAAGAAATTCAATACATCTCCTCCACTTTCCATGGTAAATTATAGACGAGGGTGGAAAGAATTAAAACATTCTAGTATGTTATCAATTTGGAAAGAAGGAACAGCCATAAATAAATCATCCACATAACGATAATAAAAAGATAACTGATTACTTAAAGATATCAAAGCTGTTAGCACATTCTAACCTTTGCAGTACCAAATTAGCAACGATGGGGGACAAGGAAGAATCCATGGATGTGTCAAAGCATTGTTTAAATATAAATTTTTTTGTCAAATGTAAAATAAGTAGAATTTAGCACAAACCATATTGCCAAGAGGAATACTGTTTTGGGAATACTACATTTTTTGGAGATAAAAGTCCAGTTTTCTTCAATGCAATTCATTTCACAATATTCAGTGAGATATTTGTAAAAAGCGAGACAACATCTAGTGAAATTAATTCATAGTTGCTATCAATTTTAATGGCTTTAAGATGCTCAACTAATTGAAAAACTGTTTTTTACTGTTTGCTTTTGGAATGAATTCCATCATGATATTCTATAGAAATGAAACTAGATTGTATAATCTTAAAGGCTACCTATTGAGAAGATTATAATTCTATAAAGGCAATTCTATTTGTGGATCTTCGGCATAAGTCTTCAGGAGTACTCCATCATTGACGTATAAACTTTTATATTTAGAGTCTAATAATACTATTTTTTTCCATCTTGCAAGCAAATCCCGTAATTTTCTAATGGGTTTTTTGTTAGGGTTTTTTTTATAATTTTATATATGTCGACGTGTCTTAAAGCATCTCGTTGATTTTTTAAATATACAGGGTGGACTAAAAGTCTGGATACAGCCAAATATCTCATAAACGATACATTTTAGAAAAAAATGTTTCTTACAAAAGTTGTAAGGCTTAAAAAACGCATTCAACGATAGTAGTTATTTAACCTAGGATGGCGTTGTCAAGGTTAGGATCAACATGAATTTTTTAAATGGAACCCCCCCCCCCTCCCTCTTTTTTTCATTACATATTCTTGAAGCTTATCTCAAGAGTTTTTCAATTATAGAGTAAAACACTATAATTAAGATTAATAAATAGTAATAAGGCTCTGTAAGTATAAAACAATGTGGTACAAAAGAAAGGCAAAGAGCCAGTAATGTAGCAAAGAACTTTAATTTAAATTCACATTCACAAAAATTCATATAAATAATTACAATTGACAAAAACGTTTCGACTCCGATCGAGTCATTTTCAATGTAGTCGTAATATTTAAACATCGTTCTAAACCAAAAATATATACATAGTATTACAAAACTATTATAATTTTTAATTCCGTATTCTTCATTCCGTGTAGTACGCTGCGAGTCATTTTTATATAAATGGTAGTCCATATAATGGTACAATATATTGGTTTTTCTTATTAGTTTATGCAAATTTGCAAAAGTAACAAACATCTAACTTTCACAATGTCAGATAACAATGTCAGATTACATAAAAATGAATTTTCAGTGCAAAAATGAAAATAAGAGAAACAATCTCCGGTAATTTTGATCTTAACAAATGTTATTCAGGACATGATCCTAAACAACATTCAAGAGGTTTTAGCCGTCGGTTGGACACCTTGCGTAATTCTAATGTCGGCGGTACTGTAATTTTCAAGCCTTATAACTCGCAAAGTACTTAATAAAAATGAACTTAATTATAGTGTTTTGGAAAGCTCTCAAGATAAGCTACAAGAGTAGTATGTAATGAAAAATGGGGAGGGGGGAGTTTCATTTAAAAAATTCATGTTGATTCTGACCTTGACAACGCCATCCTAGGTTAAATAATTACTATCGTTGAATGCGTTTTTTTAAGCTTTACAACTTTTGTAAGAAATATTTTTTTCTAAAATGCATCGTTTATGAGATATTTGGGTGTATCCAGACTTTTGGCCCACTCTGTATATGTCTGTGTCAAGTGCAACTGTGGCGTTGCCTTTGTCAGCGTGTGTAAAAATAATGTTCGGGTTAGAGTGAATAAAATTTTTAGTAATTCCAGCTGGTTCTGGAATTAAGCTGGTCGTCAATGTTAGAAGAGAGAAGAGAAGAAGAAACTATTTTCTTATATTGTGTATAGAAATGAAGTGGTTTGTGATGTTAATCCTATTCTCAATGGAAAATTGTGTGTTATTCAATGCTTTTTATACATTCAAATATGTTCTTTTTATTTTTACTAGGTAAAGAAAAATTTTCTCCTAATTGTAAAAAGCATTGCACATTTTTCGGAATTGTAATCAATGATAAGTTCACAAATAATTTATCTCTCAAAACTGAAAGTGAAAAAAATTCACCAAAAGTAGTAAAAATTATTAGGAAGTATATTGACAGATGAAATACAGACAGATCTTCTTATTAGGTGTACAAATAAGTTTCCGCCGTTTTTTATCAAAAATTAATTATTATTAATTATTTATTGTGAAAGAACGATACATAATGTTTTATTGAAAGTATTGTCCATCGCTAGCCACTACTTTTATCTTTCTGGTAGCATACGGATACCGCGTTGGAAGAACGCATTCATCTTTTGAGGCTATCCAATTATCGATCCAATTTTTGATATCTTCATATGATGTGAAGTGCTGCTCAGACAGGCCATGCGCCATCGATCGAAATAGATGATAATCGGAAGGGACAATGTCTGGTGAATACGGCGGGTAGGGTAGAACTTCCCAATTGAATGTTTCCATGTAGGTTTTGACCGGCGCCGCAACATGTCGAGCATTATCATGCAGGAGAATAATTTTGTCATGCCTGGAGTAGTAGTGGGCGCGTTTTTCCTTGAGTGCTCGGCTCAATCTCATCAATTGTGTTTGGTAGAGAGCCCCAGTAACGGTTTCGTTCAACTCATAATACAC
>NW_011627086.1:66758-90112 GCF_000204515.1 Acromyrmex echinatior | reverse complement strand
GTCTTGGCTGTTGATGTTGAAGTATGGCCAGGTGATCTCCATGATTTCCTCTTCTTTGGGTTATCGTAGTGGATCCATTTTTCATCACCAGTGACTATAAAAAAACCCTTTCGTTTATGCCTGACAAGCAGCATTTCACATATGGAAAATCGGCGTTCAACGTTTCTCGGCTTCAGTTCATATGGAACCCAATTCCCTTGCTTTTGAATCATTCCCAATAATTTCAAACGATGTGAAATTGCTTGTTGAGTCGCTCCTAATGTAAGTGCAAGTTCTTTTTGCATTTGGCACGAATCTTCATTCAATAATGCTTCTAATTCCGCGTCTTCGTACACTTTCGGCCTTCCGCCACGTTCTTCGACGTCAAATTCACCATTCTTAAATTTTTTAAACCATTCACGACAACTTCTCTCACTTAAGGCAGTCTCACCATATGCTTCTACAAGCAATCGATGAGCCTCAGCTGCAGATTTTTTCAAATTAAAGAAGTAAATCAAAAGTTCCCGCAAATAACGCTTATTCGACTCAAAACTCGGCATTTTCGCACAAAAAAAAATATATGATGCTGATACAAAATCACTAATATTTCAAGGTTATGTTGTTGACAGATGTCCAACCTTATGATGTATAATGTTTTACATCAGACAATTTTAACCATAGCTTGCTAGTGGCGCCGTCTTTTGTCAAACGGAAACTTATTTGTACACCTAATATTATTTTCATTTTTTTTTTGAGAGTAGAGGAGAAGATCAAAGCGTTGTCAAGGAAATAAGGAGGAGCTAGAAAATTTTTTTTTGTTGTGTATTGTTTTCTGTTAATTGAAGGGGAGGGGGGATGTTATTAGAATATGTTACGCAAGGTAAGGAGGAAGGAATGTTAGCATTATAGATGTTGGGATTATAAGAATAAATAATCGGTTCAATGTTTTCAATTTGAATTTTCTTCTACTTATAAGACAGCCAATTTTGACTTCTTTCTTAAACAAATTAATTTATTATGTCCTTTTATAATTAAATGAGATCCTATTTTCGATTAAAGCAGATCTTAGTGCTTAAAAATTAGATATTCTTTGGTGTGAATTTAACCTTTTAAATTAAAAAATAAATAATAAATATTAAATAGTAATAATATTAGGTGTTGGAATTAATTCGTAGCGTTTTTAATGAAAGAATGTTATTTATTTCACATGAGCATTAAAAAATACATTAATGAAAGTACTTCCCATCACTTGTAAAACGCTACGAATTAATTCCAACACCTAATAAATAAAAATATAAGATATATCAAAAATATAAGATTGAATCATTAAAGAGATAGTAAGGCAAATATAATATGTTAAGAATTATACTTGAAAGATTATTGTAAATTGTATTTAAAAGTAATAAAAAAAAATTAATTAAAAAATATTATTGTTTATAACAATACAATACAATTTTTATGTTTATAACATAAAAATAATAACAAATAAAATAAATAATCTATAAAAGTATGTTGCTCAATAAAAACATAATGTTATGAACGCAACTTTCATGTACAGGATGACAATAAAAAATTTTTTTCTTTATAAATAAATTTTTATTATAAATAAATAATTAAAAAAAATTTTTTTAATTATAGTTCCAAAGTACTTTTAAAACCATTCAATTTTCACTCGGAAAATTTTTTTCTATCTCTTACAATTTCGACGATATTCAATCTGAAAAAAAAAAACCGATTTTTTTCAAAGGAGGATTTCACCTCCTTAACGTGCGACTCAAGATATATAAAAAGATATGTATCTGCTATTTTTAGAACAATACACTAAAAACTCATTTAAATCGGAGAGATTCACTTGGTTGTGTTTCCTTGTTAGTTTATCGATCCTCTACACGCTTTCGAAGCTTGGAAACATTTAAATTCCGGACACCTTGTATAATTTGTATAATGTATAAATAATGTATAATATAATATAATATACAGGGTGTAAAAAAGTCCCGGACCTCTTAAATATCTTAAAAAGTAATCATTTTTGAGAAAAATATTTTATAAAAGTTATAGAGTTGAAAATGATCTATTGACTAATCTTATCAATTTGACCTTGGATGGCACCACCAAAGTCAAATCGATTTTTTTAAATGAAACACCCTATTTTAGAATCTATTAGGTCAGGCGTTTTCCAAAACACTATAATAAAGCCTCTTTTTAATCAGTACTTTTCAAGTTATGAGAGTTGAAAGTTACGGAACCGTCGCGGTATTAGCATTACTTAAGCTAAGGTGCTCGTATCCCTTTTAATGATGCGAGGATGGTGATCATAGGAGGTCTTGCGCAAGCGACAAGACTTTTCAATCAATCTTTTAGAAATAAAGACAATGGTATATCTAAATCAACTGTCATTCGTTTGAGCATTTGTCATTCCTTTAACCTAGCTCGCCTACCAGTTTTTAGTTACTTTCTCGGCTAAATCCTACCGGGATCTGGAACTTCGTCAAGTTATATCTCTGAATAGAAAATATATTTTTAACTTATCACATGCAAAATTGATATCTCTAGACAAAAACAAGACAAAAACAAAGAAACAAAGATGAAACAAAAATATTTTATTCTTAAATTACAAAAAGTTAAAGTCTGAATGTGAAAAATCGCATTAGATCATATCCCAGTCATATCCCAGTATGGCGAGCTAGTTAAAAGAATATTACATATTACAGCAAATACTCAAATTGGCGTCCCTCCGCAGTCTGACAATGTGCTAGACGATTATAAAAACTTAACTGCATTTCTATAGAATTCGCGAGGCATTATTCTAAATTCATTTATTATTCGTTGATGTAACTCATTAAGATTTCGAGATTTGGTATTATAAATTTTTCCCTTTAAATAAATATCCCTTCAAAAAAATAGTCGAATGGATTTAGATCAGGCGAGTATGCTGGCCATTCAAATTGTAACTCCTTCTTCCTATCCATCTATTCGGAAAAACTTCATTCAGATATTGGCGTACTCGTAAACTGTAGTGAGGTGGCGCCCTATCTTACTGGAACGAAATGTCATTGAAGTTTTGACGAGCGATGTTTCGGATTGCGGGAACTATTTCATCTTGAAGCATGGCTAAATAATTGTCAGCGTTTAAATTATCTTTAATAAAGAAAGGTCTAATAATGACTTCATTTAAAATTCTATCTACGTCGACTTTTTGCTGAGTCTGAGTATGTACCTCGTACATCCAATGAGGATTTTCATCGCTTCAATATCTGCAATTATGTCAATTTATATTCCCAGTTAGCTCAAAAGTAGCTTCATCTGAAAAAATAATGTTGACTACAAATAAAAGATTTCTATCGATATTTAACATCGTATTTTTGCAAAATTCAATGCGACGATCAAAATCATCTTCACATAGTTCCTGCGCCAGATGGATCTTATATGGATGAAATTTTTCCTTTTTTAGAATTTTATGAACTAACATAAGATTGATGTGTTGTTGTGCAACTTTGAATTACGCAGATCTTCGATAAAAGACTAGAACATTCTTTTATGAGGATTTGTCGCTATTGCTGGTCTACTTTGTCTATCTATGGTCTACGGTCTTTTACAAAACCCATTTCTTCAAAACGTTGTACAGTACGAATAACAGTCGATTTAGATATATCATTGTCCTCATTCCTAAAAGTTTGATTGAAAAGTTGTGTCACATATGCGTAAGACCTTCTACAATCACTTCATCCTCGCATCATTAAAAGGGATATACGCTCCTGTTCAGTAAGCATTATAAAATATTTTAAATAAATACTTTATAAATAAAGATAACTATGTGGCGATAAGCAATCTCAGAATAGAATATCACGAAAAAGTATACCTTTTCAATCGTAGCTCAAAAGAAAGAGTGAACTTGACAGGAGAGATTTCTAACTTATGTAGTTTCCAGCTTTGTTGAAAGGGTGGGAAGTAGAGAAAGAGGATGGAAAGGAATAGGAGTGAAAGAGAGGGGGGAAGGAGAAGGAAAGAGTAGGAGGAAGGAGGAAGTAGAGATACAGACATTCGCAGGCACATACATGACTCATAAATCCAGTCGGGTAATCTCTACGTAATACTTTAGATAATGCTAATGCCGGCGGTTCCGTAATTTTTAATTCTCATAACTTGAAAAATACTGATTAAAAAAACTTTATTATAAAGTTTTGGAAGGTCCTGACCTCAGCTATTAGATTCTAAAGTCAAAAATAGAGTGTTTCATTTAAAAAAATCGATTTGACCTTGACTTGACCTTGATGACACTATCCAAGGTCAAATTAATAAGGCCAGTCAATAGATCATTTTCAACTACAACTTTTGTATAAAAGTTTTTCTCAAAATTTTACTCTTCAAGATATTTAAGGGGTCCAGGACTTTTTCTACATCCTGTATATATAATGTATAAATACTACTAATACTATTCAATTTATATTTCTCATTTAATTTATATTTTTGTTACTAAATGTTTATATTAAGAATGGTATAAAATATATGCATGTATTATGCATATTCCGGTTCAATTTACGCAAGTTTGAATAAAATGCTGAGTTGCCAGAATATCTTCTATTTAATTTTTTTGAAAACGAAGGAAGCAAGGCGCTGTTTCAGTTCTTAAATAAACAGGCACGTGTTCCAAGCAGAAATGCGCTGAAAACAAGTGTACAGTTTCGATTTTTTGAAATGCAGAAGGTTGTGATTGTTATTCTAGCAGAATAATGAATCTAAAATATCATTTACAATTGACGGATGGACGTCCACTGTAAACAAATCATATTACAGCATAAGATTATTTCATTGAAAGAATGGAATTTGAGAATAGTAATAGATTTTGTTCCATCAAATGGGCAGCATACAGGCAAAGAAATTGCCACTCTTTTTTACACAGGGCTGGGTAATATTTAAAATAATTTCATTTATTATATATTTAAAATGAAATCATGTCTATTATTTAATCATTTATAAAATAGATAAATGGTTTTCTTTTATTTTCATAAATTTTCCCTGTTGACGTATAAGAAGAACCAAATCCTATGATTGACCAAAGATTTTTATGAATATTTAAATAAATTATAAAATAAACTGTAAAGAGAAAATTAATATTCAGATATTTAGTCCGTAAATATCGAATCTTAATAAAAAAATTAATGTTCTAGCTTTATGTAAAATACTATATAGATTTCTAAAAATGTATATTACTCTTAACATCTAATCTTGACCATAACCGGCGCTTTTCATATTAATATTGATTTATTCAAGCAAACGATCCCGTTTCCAAATCATAATATTTACAAATTTTAAATATTCTCGTCACACAAAAATACTTTATTTATAATACTGTAGTCAGGGCTTCAAATTCAGTTTCAAACATAAAATACTTTTAAAAAATGTATACCACCCTAACAGAAAGTTTTTACGAAAAACTATTATATATAGATTGAAACAAGATCTTAGAAATTCTTAATTTTTTGTAAATATTTGTAGTGGGACGTAGAATAGTATTGTTTGTTTGAAAAACCAAGAAATCTTCCGCCTTCAAACAATATCACTCTATGTCTCACTATGAATATCTACGAAAAATTATGGATTCTAAGACTTTGTCAATTTATACAATATATAATTTTTCTGTATTTTTTCGTAAAAATTTTTGTTCGCTAGAATAGGAAAAATATTTTGCATTCGAAAACTATTTAAAATACCTATCTATTTTACATTTAAAATGAAATGATTCGAAAAACCCATTTTGCATTTTAAATACACTTTTTAAAAATATTTTATAATTAATATTTTTAATTGAATTCGGCATTTTATCCAATCCTGTTTTTATGGAGTATTAGGACAATTAGATTGTGGAAAAAAAATATAAGAAATTACTGTAACAATGTTACTGCTAATATTACATTTATGGAGGAACTTGCTTATTTAATGAATTCTGCACATGGTGAAAATTTCGATCCCGATGAATAACACTTCAGATGTACCATATCGCCCATATCGCTAATTTGGGAATCCAAGATATGCTTCGCATATTAAAAATAATAATAATCTGATGTACAAGATGACAATAGCGATGGTATTGAAAAGGTTGATGAAAGTAATAACGATGATAAGAACCAGCGAGAACAGCGGAAAATTGGCAAAAGGCATTTTTCAAAATTTACGATCTCTCTTCAAAAAATTGAAATATTCAGAACAATTGAGAAATAAACTTAACACTTGCTGTGAAACAAAAAATATTAAGTCGCTTGCACCAATTCTTGATGTATCTATTATATAAGATGGAACTTTACTTTTGAAATGATTAAAGCAGCACTTAGAATGAAACAGGCTTTGGATTTACTATATCAAAACAACAAATGTTTACGGAACTTCTGCATTTTTGAAAATGACTGGAAAATATTATCAAAAATTTTTCAATATCTCCGTCTGTTCAAACAATTATCTGATATTCTTGACGGAGAAAAATATGTTACATTGCCTCTCGCCGTGGTAACATTTAATATGTTATTAGATAAAATCGAAAAAGCAATTGGCAAATACAATGAAGATGATAAATCTTTTATATGTACATTACAATATTCAAGAAGCACTGGTTGCTGCCCGAGATAAACTTGTAAAACATTATAGAAAAATGAATTACATATACTGCATTGTTTTAATTTCTGATCCACGATGTAAAAAAGAGACTTTACTTTTTAAACTTACTAAATAGGGAAAAGAAATTACTAATGCTTCGTTGAAAAAATTTGAGGAAATTTACAAAGAGCACTAATAAGGATATAAATAACATATTAAATAATGATACAATTCTAATTGCTGAAAAATAATGAAAATATATCATCTGATGAGGATTCGATACAATTGAACAGTTTGTTTAAAACACGGAAAGTTCTTATCGAACAAAGATGTAGTCCATATAATCGCTGGAAACAAGAAATTGATAATTATTTTTCTGCTTTACACGACTAATTCGTATTATAATGACGTAGGCATGCAAAAATCTATCCAAACTTATTCCGCATGGCTAGAGACTTTTTAGCAACTTCTGTTTCAGCTAAACGTTTATTTTTCAGAGCTTCACTTATAATAAGAAAACACCGGAATAGATTAATTAATGAATCAGTCAGGTGCTTATTATGCTTAAATTCTTGGTTGACTTGTGACTTAGCAAATAATATTTTGCATTTGTTAAACGCAATAAATATAAATTTAAATATAAATAATATACGCAATAAATGTCAAAATATAAAAATAAATAAATAAATGTTAAAAGTAAATAAACACATAAAAATAAATGTTGAAATAAATGTTTAAAATGTTATAAATAAATTAAAGTTTGTAATGTTATAAATAAATGTTTAAAATGTTTACAAATATTTAATTAATAGATTCTTAAAAAAGACAGTTCCTGAACAATTGTGTAAATCAAGCACGATTGGATGAGAGATTGCTTCTCGAGATTTAGTCTCGATATCGATACGAGACTGACATGAAAAAATAAATGATAGTCAGTGGTCTCGTAAAATTTATCGGTAAACAACACGAGAATAGCTGAGATGAGATACAAGATGTCTCGTATCAAAATTCACTATCTTAGTTTTCAAATTTTTCTACTAAGGCACTAAAATTTTTTTGTTCGCGATCATAGCTCT
Source organism: Acromyrmex echinatior (assembly GCF_000204515.1). The sequence continues at coordinate 82,469 of NW_011627086.1, read as the reverse complement.
TTGATTATTAAGATCATTAAAGATAATCGTTAGAACTCTTTGAGAGATTATCACAACAAAATGTCGAAAATCTAAAAAAAAAAAAATTTTTTTTATTTCGGAAATCCGGTATTTTCTTGAGAGTCTGATAATACCTCCTCCCCCCACCTCCTCCATCCAAAAATTTTATCAATTGTTCTATACGTATCGAGAGATGTTAAGAAAGATAAAGAAATTGTGACCCTTCAATTCGTAAAGTTAGCCACTCCTCTACTTCAAATTAATATTTTCATCGCTTTAATCGATAAAACTCTTTCTAAAATTGATAGAGAATTCTAAAACTCTTTGGAGGGCAATAAGAACTCTATTTGAAAAGTGGGATCAGCTTCACATAGAAATAAAGACATTACACCTCTATGTAACAATCTCTGTGTCCACGATTGTACAATAATGATGTCTTTTTTAAATATGCTATCGATGTACAACTTACCCATCTTTGCTAGTATCGACGATACCAGCAAGTAAATTGACAGAATCGGGATTATAATCGGCATCCGTGTAAAGGCCAAGATAACTGCGTACAAAGTCAGACGCAGTCATGAACCTCTCGCCATTCTTCTCCTGTGAGGCGTACTGTAATTTCACCAAAAAAGCAAAATTTCTGTATACAGGATATCCCAGTAACTCCGTTACAAGACAATATCTCTGGTACCGTTAATGATACGTCTAAGAAAACGTTAATGAAAATGCCTAAGGAAGAAATTGTTTGGTTCAAAGGAACACACATTATGGTGGGAATTATTTCTTTCTTAAGGTCATATTTTGAGAGCCTTCAAGGTCATCGATCTTTTTTAAAATAAAACTACATACTTTTATCATTATAGCGTAATAATAGCGTAATAATAGCTAAAGTCAAGACGAAGTAATAATAGCTGAGGTCTATAATACCATGATCTTCACGTGACCTTGAATATGAAAAATTCAGAAATTTTGAGGAATGAGTGCGAATAATGAAATAAGTACAATAGAAAGTTTGGCATAGGAAAATTTATTGTAATAAGTATTCAAAATTTCATGGACTTCTAAATATTTGTTAATTTGAGTATTAAACGAACGTCGCACATCTATGAATATTTGGAATGTTACAGCAGCACAAGCTTGTCGGATTCTTTCTTTCATGTTGTCATGTGTAATAGTAGGCTTTGTCGAAAAAAACTTTTTCTTTGATAAAATCCCAGAGAAAGAAATCTTGGGGATTAATATCAGGAAAATGTGGCGCCCAAGGAGTCAAACTTCCTCTTCCTATCCATTTATTTGGATATAAAATATTTAATGCATTGCGAGAAGAACGAGCGTAATGTAGCGGTGCATAATCTTGTTGAAACTACATAACTATACGTAAGGATAGGGGAATATCTTCTAATAATGATGGAAGTATATTAAGCAAAACATTTGTGTACGTATTGCTATTAAGAGTCATGTCAAAAAAATGTGGTACAATTAGATAGTCACCCCAAATACTACACTATACATTCAATATACGACCAATGGTGTTGAAACTACACAGTTTGTACCCACTTAGGATTTACTGGAGATCAGTAATGCATATTGTGTCGATTCACAGCTCCAATATTATTACTAGATGGGGTGAAAAGTAACCTCCTTGACCGCCAGAATGCGCCACTACTGCAAAAAAGTTTATGGTGCCTTGTAGTCCGTTCATATTTAGGCAGACATGCCAAGTGGCAGTGCGATACTGCCCTTAGTTTTGTTTTGAGAGCTGATTGTTGTTGACGTGTTTGCGAAAACGATTTTCGTTCTCTCATAAAACATTATTTTTTGAGAGGCAAAACGGCGAAGGAAACAAAAGAAAAGTTGGATAAATATTATGTGGCTAATACTCCGTCAGATTACACCGTCAAATATTGGTTTCGAGAGTTTCGTGGTGGCCGCAACTCCACTACCGATGAAGTCCGCAGCGGCAGGCCCTCCGATGCGGTTACCGAGGAAAATGTCAAAAAAATACATGAAATGGTGTTGGCTGACCGGAAAGTGAAGGTGCGCGAGCTAGCAGATGCTACAAAGATTAGTACTGAGCGAACACGCCATATTTTGGGCGAGATTCTGCATAAGAAAAAAATTTTTTTCATTCCCAAGGAGGTTACTTTTCACCCCACCTAGTAAATGTAATTTCGTCTGAAAAAAGTATTTTTGACAAGAAAGCATCATATACCGAACTATGAAGGTTACTGCTCGGGGGTATGTATGTAAATAAAGTTATCATTAGTTAATCTTCGGTATTTCGCAGACTCACATCGAGGAAGTTTTGAGAATGGACGCAATTAACGATGTCATAGATATGTTGTTGGTATTAGGTGAGTATTAGTGAAACTACAGATGTGCTGCTAAGCAGTCAGATATCCAGAAAGATTAGCGAAATTGCATATGCCATTTAAGCGTATGGAAAACCGTTTTCGATACAACTCTTTTCATCTGCCAAAACAAGAAAGAATACGTTCTGCAACAAATAATAATGATGCTATGAATGGCAGCAATTGCAGTAAATCCACACCTGTCTACTAGACAATTAAGTGGTACCAATAAATCTTCTATTTCAAAAATTTTACGTAATAATAGGATACATCCATATCACATCTCTTTACATCAAGAAGTGACTGAAAACAATTTTATCCAGAGAGTGAATTTTTGTAATTTTAAAAATCAACTCAGAATGATGCATTCCTATCAAAAATACTTTTTTGACGAAGCTACATTTAATAATATTGGAGCTGTGAATCGACATAATATGCATTACTGGTCTCCAGTAAATCCTAGGTGGATGCAAACTGTGTAATTACAACACCGTTGGTTGTTGAATGTATGGTGTTGTGAGATTATCTAATTGGACCATTTTTTTGACACGACTTTTAATGGCAATACGCACACAAATTTCTTGCTTAATACATTTCCGTCATTAGAAGATGTTCCCCTATCTTTACATTTATTATATATGTTATATGGTTTCAACAAGCAATGCACCGCCACATTACGCTCTCTCTCTCTCTCTCTCTCTCTCTCTTTCTCTCTCTCCCTTCATCCCTCCCTCCCCCCTCCCTCTCTCTCGTTCTTCTACTAATACATTAAATATTTTATATCGAAATAGTAAGGCAAGTAAGATGGTGGTCGGCCTTACTCAAAGCTAATAAAAGATATCGCCCTAAATCTATCATGAATCCGTAGAAGGCACCTTTGTCCTTGATGCACTATCAAGGAAGATTCAGTTGTCATTGAACTTTCTTAAGAGAATCACATTAAGCGCCATAAATACCAAATACGTATCACGCTGAAGCTGTGTTTCTCTGCACTCACCCAAAAATGTCACAATTAGCGGCTGCTAAATATATGAAAAAGTCAAAATCATTCGTACAGAAGTGGATGCAGCGATATAATGTGGCAAAAAATTTTGATGATTTATCGGAACGTGGCTCGATATGCAAAACGGACAAAAAAGATGATAAAAAAATAGTGAATCTGTTTTCGCGGAATCTTGGCTTAACGCTGCGTCAAGGACAAGCAAAATTGACGCAGAAAGGTTTAGATATATCATACGAAACTATTCGATCCTATCTCAAGGCTAATAATGGTACAACACCACGCTGGTCATTCACGCTCTTACTTGACTTACTGTAAATGAATAGGAAGAGGAAGTCTAACTCCTAAGCTGCCACGTTTTCCTGATTAATCCCCAAAATTTCTTTCTATAGGGCTTTATCAAAGAGAAAGTTTTTTTCGACAAAGCCTACTATTACACATGACAACATGAAAGAAAGAATCCGACAAGCTTGTGTTTCTGTAACATCTCAAATATTCGTAGATGTGTGACGTTCATTTAATACTCGAATTAACAAATGTTTAGAAGTCCATAGAAACAATTTTGAACACTTATTACAATAAATTGTCCTATGCCAAACTTCCTATTGTACTTATTTCATTATTCGCACCCATTCTTCAAAATTTCTGAATTTTTCATACTCACGTGAAAGTCATGGGTATTATAGGCCATTCGCCTTGATCTCACAGCTATTACACTACAATGATAAAAATATGTAGTATTATAATTCCTATTTAAAAAAATCGATGACCTTGAAGGCTCTCAAAATATGATTTTGAGAAGGAAATAATTCCCACCATAATGTATGTCCCTTCGAACCAAACAATTTCTTCCTTAGACATTTTCGCGTATCATTAACGATAACGGAGATATTGCCTTGTAACAAGAGTTACTCTGGGAGAGTTACTCTGTATGTATATATACTGTGCATATTTAGACTAGCGGTCTTAGTTTATGATAGTTAAAAAAATAATTAATAAATAATAACAAAAAGTTAATTCTACTAGAGTTAATTCTAATAGATATTTTTAAGAAAAATCCAAAAACTGAAAATATAATAAAAAAAATTATATGACAATTTGAGTTATAAAATAACAATATAAAAATGTTGAAAATTTAAGCTGAAATTTCACTAATTACAATTTATTAAAAATGATTAATTTTTCTTAACGAAATAAAATAATTCTTTATTAGAAAAATGACGCATAAATTGATTGAGAGAAAAAGAAGAAACATTTGTTAATAATTAATAAAAAACAATGATAAACATTTTAAATTATGAAAAATATTATTATAAAAATCGCTGAAACTTCAAACATAATCCTAATAATTTATATTCAAGCACTTTTCATTTATTTACCTGGTTAAAAATTTCATGGAGCCGTTCAGTATTTGCACGCTTTAAATACCCCGAGGAACCCTGTAACATGATATACAAAAAATGAAAAATATTAATATTAATTGTTCTTTAATTGTCGCAAAAAATATTTTTAAAATATATACCAGATGTTTAAAATAAAGTGTTACAAATTTTTATCTCAAAAACAGAATATTATAGAGAAAATTGTTCAGAAAAAAATTGTAAGATTCAAAAAGATCTTTACTGATCTTATCAGTTTGACTTTGAGTGACGTCGCCAAGGTCAAGTCAAGGTTACGTCGATTTTTTTTAAATGGAACACTCTACTGGATTCCAAAATCTAATAACTGGTGTCGAGAGCTTTCCAAAACACTATAAAAAAGTTATTTTTTATTGAGTACTTTTCGAATTATGATACAGAAGGTTACAATACAGAAGTTGCACTAAAAATTCATTTTTATGTAAAAATAAAAATAAGAGATACAATCTCTAATAGCTTTGATCTTGACAAATAATATTCAGGACATGATCTTGAACATTCAAGAGGTTTTAATCGTCGATCGAATACCTTGGGTAATGTTAACCAGCGGTACTGTAACTTTCGAGCATCATAACTCAAAAAGTACTTAATTAAAAAATATTTTTTTATAGTGTTTTGGAAAGTTCTCGACATTGGTTATTAAATTCTGAAAACAAAAGTCAGGTATTCTATTTGTAAAAATCGATGTGACTTTAATTTGACTTTGGTGACCTTGGTGATGCTACTTAAGGTCAAACTGATAAGATCAGTAAATAGATCTTTTTGAATCCTATAATTTTTGTCTGAACAATTTTTTTCAATAATATTATGTTTCCGAGATAAAAATTTTATTTTGAACACGATATACAAATAAATCAATTAGTGGATAGAAAACACATAGGTGCTTATATAAAAATTATCCATTTTGCATACATATTTTTTTAAAGCAACTATGTGTTTTCTTTCTATCAATTGATTCATCTCATTATTCTGTTCATAAAAGTATTAAGATACAATTATAAAAAAATTAATAGTTTACGAAATATTTAATATTTTATGTCAACATGTGACAGAATGAAATATAAAATATTTTGTAAACTATTGGTTTTTTGATATCATTACTTTAATACTTTTACAAAAAAATTAAAAGAACTATATTGTGTAAAAAAATCATACAATTCCGTTTAAGAAAATGAAGGTGACCTTCATATTTTTTTAGCGCCTCCAACTAAAAGAAAAACAATATGACCAAAATATATCCCCCTTGAAACCATGCAACTTTAGGTTAGGCACTTTTCCTTTTATTGTTAAAAACAAGTGAGTTATTCAGGTGATTTGTTTTAAATGCTTCACCCTGTATACACAAGACGGATCATTTTAATGTATTTAATCAATTTTTTCAAAATCTCTAAGTTTAAAATAAAAATGTTTCAAACAAAATGGCTTTTATGGTTTCAATGGGGAAAATAGTTGGTGACCTTAGTTGAGAAGATGTCCTTAAAGTCAGGTTAACATTTATTTTTTAAATAAAACTCCTTCAATTTTTATTAGAAATATTCTTGTAGCTTACATTTTCGAAACATTGATTACAAATCCTTTTTAGTCAAGATCTTCCTTAATTATGATATTTCAAAATTTTTGTACCACTGATATTAGTATTATTCAAGATATACTACGTAGAGGTCGCATTGTCGGATTCTTAATAAAGCATCCTGAAGAAGCGTAAGTCCGATCGTGCGACCTCCACGCGGTATATCTTGAATCCAGAAACATGGTAGTGTCTTAGTGTTAAGAGAACGTGTAGCGTTTAAGAGGATGCTGAAGTGTTCTGTTTTACCATTAATTATTAAAGACTCTTTTCTCTTAATTGTGTTTATGGATTGAAAAATCCTTCTCCACAATTAAAGTATCGACAACAGCGCAATTCGCCAACTACAATTATATGAAAAACGAAAGAAAATCGAAGACTTACAGTTTTGTTATCGGCTTCTGTAGTCAACATATGTCACAATATGTGCTACGTGTAAAAGTTTCAGACTTGCACGTTCATAAAAAGTTGCTGGCGAATTGCAGAAAACCTGAAAGAACAATCCTATGCTTTTAGAAACGAGGTAGAGGTATGAGAGAAAAGGGTCTCCGAAAATTTCGTTTGTATATTACGAGTGAAATTGACGTGAAGCCATGAAACCGAGCAGTATTTTAGTTCCGCGATATTCCGACAGCGGCGCTGTCAAGAAAAGTGCGTCGCTGAATCATAGAAATGAATTATCGACCTACTCAGGCTCATATTAATAAACGTTCTTACGTGTCCTGGTCAAAGTTTTTTCTTTTGAAAGGAAAAATAATAAAATAAATATGATATTAGTTATTTCAATTTTGTTGAAATAATTTCTTCATATTATTTACATATGAATACAAATGAAGATGATTATTTTAATTGCACTGTTCTGTCTTTTACATACATTTTATTTAAATAAAATTAAGTAAATTATTGATATACAGGGTGGCATGAATATACGGCCCCACTCGTCCCGAGCAAGTAGAGTGGACTAAACTGAGTAGAAAAGTCCTCTACATTTTGTAATGCTCGCAATAATTAACAAGATATTAACGTTTAAAGATAGCCGAATATGCACGTCCTCCCGACTTATTATTGCCGAAAGTACGGCCCACCAAGAGCGCGGGCCGCGAGGAGCGGGGCTTATCATCGCGAGTATCTAAGCTCAAACGGCGCGCCGCGCCTGCCAGGCCATCCTCGCTCCTTGCAGTCCGTGCACCTTGCGCTCGGTGGGCCGTACCTTCGGCAATAATAGGTCGGACGCGTGTATTCGGCTATCTTTAATTCATCCAAATTGTCTTTATTCAAAAATGGCATGCAACATAAATTAACATGTCATTCTTCGTTTCTGACGTTACGATTTCAACATGACCGCCGCGACTAATCAGGAGCCTTAAGGTTATTGAAAATAGCACTTTTGGATATTTTTGAGCTAAAATAGTTAAAAATGTGACGTAATAGAGCAATTTCATTTACGGAATCGTTTCCACACAGCATACCTTTTATCCAAAGGACATCTGAAGGGCATTTTTATTATGTACAAACGTCTTTTGAATATATTATGGATATCTGTGGTATGTTGAAAATTTTCAACGACAAAAAATCTACATGAATCATTTTCTTGATTATGAACTAAAATTTATTTAATATATTATTAATTTAGTCCAGTTACGTCCTAAAATGGACGTTTTTAAGAAGTTCAAAATGGTAACATTGGACGTTTTTAAAACATTTTTTAAATATCCATGGATCTAATCTGGATGTTTTTAATATGTCCAAAATGTACGTTTTAAATATATTTTTAAAACGTTACTATGCTGTCTGAGTTCGTATCCACCATCTTGACAATGATCTGGCTCGCAACACAATCGACCTCAAGTTTTTAGATTTTCTCGATATTGAGCTGCTCATTCATTGCACCCGCAGGCAATGGTATCGGCTTTTGAATTTTACCGATATTTACTTCATACTCTCATCTTCGTTTTCGCGTAATAAATTTTTTACAGTAAATTTCCACACATTCCAGTTTTCGGCACCTCGCAATTTTTTAATTCCATGATATTCTATGTTTAACGACATGTGAATTGGCAATCGACTTAGAATTTTCCTTTCCGCAGGCGAACGACGTAACTTCTACTTTTTATACGTGTATAAACCGAGAGAGTCTTCTTCAATCACGGACTGCTACCATGTTAGAATTTCGAAGGGGAATACACAAGAAAAAGTGTTAGAATTAAATAAGAAACCGAGTATTTATTTAATAGTACAGACAAAATGGCGCGTGTGAGAATTACGTTATTACATGAAGAAGGATATGAAGAAGACGCGAACCACACAGCAATGTCAACCTTGAATCACAAAAAGAACTGTCCAGTTATGTTTGACTAATTGTTAGAATTTAATTTTTACTCTAACACTTATCTATTTACACTATTTCAAACAGATATAAAAGTTATATTATGTTATTCAAAATAAATCAGTTTTTTCAATATATTTGATTATCAATTTGTTCAACGTGGAATCAACATCATTTTTCTGACTGGAATCAAGTAATCAAATGTATATCAATTACTTACATAGCTAATTGGCAAAATTTTGAAATAATATTATATAATCTCATTGGTAAAATACTTAAAAATTACTAAGAATCGACCGATGTGTGCAATTGAACTGTGGGCAAGTGTATGCATCTTGGTGTTATAATACCTAACAATCATTCAATTGACCAATCAGAACAAAGAAATTTATAAACATACCTTTCAGATTAAAATTTCATTCATCCGTTTTGTGTCGTAAAACAAATTTTTCAAGCGTGTCAATATCAGTTGCAGGTAAAAAGATTAGAGAAGCTCTATCCCGCAGTTAACAAGTTTGAAAAATTTGTTGTCGTACGACAACAAAACAAACAAAACAAACAAAAATAGATGAATATATTATAATATTATTAGCCTTAAAGCAATTAACTGGTCAACTGGTTGAACTTTTTCATGAAGTATTTGAGATCGTTGAGTTAAGGCCGCAAAATAGATTTTTGCATAACGCATAGGACATAAGAGAATGATCAAAGACCAATCAAAGTTCCTAGTAGATTCATATATAAAAGTAATAAATATTGTTGAAAATAATAAATGACTGTTGAGAATTTGTTGATACTACTGTGGGCAAAAAGTATCGATAATTTGTTTGTTTTTCAAAAATTATTTATTCATCCACATTCGTATCATCCCCCTCAAAGTAGTCCCCCCCGGTTGCAATGCAACTGTGCCAACGCTTTTTCCAATTTTCGAAACATGCCGCATAGTCGTCTGTAGGTATGGCCCGCAGCTCACTCGTCGTTTTTTCTTTTATCTCTTCAATCGTCTCGAAACGGTGTCCACGGAGTGGCCTTTTGAGTTTTGAGAACAGCCAGAAGTCAGATGGTGCTAAGTCAGGCGAATACGGTGGTTGTGGAATGATATGAGTTGAGTTTTTGGCGAAATGGTCACGAACTACGAGTGATGTGTGCGACGGCGCATTATCGTGGTGAAGGAGCCAAGAGTTGTCGGCCCACAATTCTGGTCTTTTTCGGCGCACGGCATCACGCAAACGACGCATAACACCCAAATAGTATTGGCTGTTGACAGTTTGGCCGGTCGGAAGATATTCAAAGTGAACCACACCACGATAGTCGAAGAAAACTGTCAGCATCACCTTGAACGCTCTCTCGGCCCTCTTTAAACATTCTGTGCCATGCAAAAACTCTTGCTTGTGACAAAGCGCCATCACCGTACGCCTTCTGACACATTCTCAACGTTTCGGCTGCAGAAATTCCATTCCGGACACAAAATTTTATCGCACTTCGTTGTTCCATAATTTCAGACATTTCAAAAAACGACAAATCACTTTTTACGTGCTTACAAACAGACGCTTATCTCAAACACTAATGACTATTTTGACGTGTACCTTGGCGCAGCTGTCACTGACAGAATTGCCAACTTCAAAATAAATTCGGTTGTCCCTATCGGAAACCCCGGGAAATTTAAATTTGAAATTATCGATACTTTTTGCCCACAGTAGTATTTGATATTATTTCGATGTTAAATTGACCTAAAATTTAACTTTATTTCAATGGCAGATTTTCGACATTGAATTAGACATCATATCAACTGTATATTGTTGACTGGGATGATTGCTTATACATGTAATCAATTGTCGGTATTTCTAGAGCAAACTGTAAACAATGGTGGTTTACACATTATGTTGTCGGCAACATGTTAGCATGATAGAATAATTAATCGTTTCATCTTGAGCATCATGATGACAGCAACAGAATATATATAATATTTTCTATTCGTTGTTACAAATATGTCTTTAAGTTGTGAAGTTTTTTAATTGCAGCTCGCTAACAAAATAAAGGCGATATGACGATACGAGTTAATTGTTGTCGAAGATATTCATGCTGACATGTTGCTATCAATTTGCTATTGCAAGAATTCGAATTCCATCGAGTTCAATACGACAGACATAATGCTATCTCACCTTATCCTGAGTTTGTTGAAAATGATTGTTGCAACGTTTTAGTCGGCAATATGTTAGCAAATACACTGCATTTGGCTATCTGGGATTATTCATATACAAAGTTTTTCGCAATTAAAATAGAACAAGTCACAATAACATCAAAATGATGGTAAACTGAATCGTGATTGATTAAAAAAATGACTTTTAGTAAACATTTTGGAACCATTTTAACATTATGATTTTTTGTTCTGTTTAAATATGTTTTTTCAATTTATTATTTATAATAGATCTTAGAAACATTTCTGTTAAAACATTTCATATGACATATTGTAGAATCTTTTCGGAATTATTGCACATGAGATGTGAAAGATTGAAATATTTTTGAAAACTTTCCCCAACAATCGGTGCTATATAGCGCTCTAGAGCTATTACATTGTGACAACATTTGCTTCATGTGGAATCGATTCTTACGAAATATTAATCCACAAACAAGTAATTACACAAAAAAATTGGCACAAAGAAATAACGTGAAATTGAACTTCGACATCTAATTAAAACGTTATTGTTATACGAAAATTTATATGCATGTATGCGTAAGGTAGATATTAATGTGATAGTATGTAGTAATGCGTCAATGACATGTAAATCATCTATGTGTAACTCCTATTTACCCTACTACTAATTGTTTTTAGGATCACTTTAAAACAAATCTTTTATTACTCCTATTGTTTTGCTAAAAGCAATTCTCAAAATTATGATTAACTGTCAAAGTGACCTAAACCCTTAAAGTAATTCTTTAGTAAATTCAGTTATCATAGAAACATCTAATTCTTTAATATAAGGAAGTTGAAATACCGAAATTAAGGTGTGCAAAATTCTACGATAGGTTAACGGTGAAATTAAAAAAAAAAATATTGAAAATATTATAAATTTTTACATATAACTTGGTAACAGATAAGGTAGATGCTTCTTTGGCTAACCGCATACAAATTTTATAATAAACTTTACTCAAAAACGAGATTATTATAGTTTCAAATGATTTTAATGGTCATAAAAAAGTAATAGGTCAACAACCATTTTGGAAAACTTACGTAAATTTGCATATAAAAATCTTGAAAAGTAAATATAATTTCATCTTAAATAATAAAATATAAATAAGAATATTCAGATAAAGGCTAATGAGAGTCATACGCATTGTAAGAGCAAAGAGATAAGAGAAGCAGATAATCCTCAAGTGTTGCTGGTTATCTTCATTTATTTTGAACGTTTCAGCTCCTTTTGGAGTCCTTCTCACAGCGAATACAAGATCAAAAATCTTCCATTGAGAGCAAGTCACTTGCAGATTGCCAGAAATGCAGTATACATTACACTAAATCATATTATTATTCTAAAGTAAGGAAAACTATCAAAAATATTAAACCAAATAACTCACCTCAATGGAAAACGATAAAAAAACGAAGCGAAGAAATAACGATTCACATTTATAACATTGAGTAAAAAAATTACATTGTATAATAGATATGTATCGTTCATCTGACTAAGAATTCGTATATATATGACATGACGTATTATTTAAAATTGAACGTTACAAAGTGACAAGGGAATTAACAACAAGCATTCGATATAAATACAACTAAGAGTGTCAGTCAATATAACAAAGTATGATTTTTGTATCATTTTTGTTTAAACATGTCCAATAAGGAGGTATACGAGTGGTCTGTGTCCGTTTTTAAATTAAGTCCATTTTACTGCATATAAAGAGACATTTCGGAATTTAATCGTTTATTGAGAAATTATTCTTTGTCAAGAATCTGTACATTCTCTCAATCAAAAATCATGGTTAAAAAAAATCACCATTTAATTACATAGAAGATAGATTTTAACTATTAGGTGTTGGAATTAATTCGTAGCGTTTTACAAGTGATGGGAAGTACTTTCATTAATGTATTTTTTAATGCTCATGTGAAATAAATAACATTCTTTCATTAAAAACGCTACGAATTAATTCCAACACCTAATAAAACAAAAAATAAAAGGCACAGATAAAGATATGGTTTTAATTTTTTTTGATGTGGTTTCATTGTTCATCAACATTCCATTAGAACTAACAAGGGAGAGTGTAGCCAAGAGAAGTATTTTAAAAGTGTGACGTCAATTCCGAAAAAAAATTTTTTAATATTTTAGATTTTGTTTTAGATTCAACGTATCAATGGGGAATTTTTCAAACAAAAATTTGATACTCCTATGGGTTCACCTCTATCTTCGATGCTAATTTGGTGATGGAGGATTCAGAGGTGAAGGCATTGGAGATGATAGGAATTTCTATTCCCTTTTGTTTTAGGTATGTTGACAACATTGTTATAATTGGCACAAATATTGCAGGAGAATATGTTCATATATTTACAGGTGTTTCTAAAGAGAAAAAAGCAGCTAGGGGAGTATCACTGTTTTATAAAGAAAAATCTAAAAAACAAAATTAGTAACTGAGAAGCGATCAACAAAAAATATTCTAAAAGTAAATTTGACGATTTATGGATATAACATAATCTTGCTAGTATATGCTCCTTTTAATGACGAAAAAGTTAAAAAATTAATGTAAAATAGTAATTTTTTGAAAAAGTGGAAGAAGTCCTAATAGATATTGGCAGCAACAGAGAGATAATTAGGCAACTAGGAGATTTCAACGCCAGAACAGGACAACAGAAAAACAGTAGATCTTTGGCGAAAAAGCAGTGAACGGATAATGGCCTAAGATTTATACACACATATGAAACATTCAATCTAAGAATTAATAACGACTTTTATAAACACAAAGAAATTCATCGCTACATGGATTGGATTCAAAATAAACGTAATCTAAAGAGTATTATTGACTATATGATCAGTAGACAGGATTTAATCTTACAATGGAATGATGAACGCGTCTTATGAGGAGTTAGTTATGGATCAGAGCATCATCTATTAAGAGCAAAAATAACACCTCCATAAAAAAAAATCACACATAAATACGAAAAAAGTAAACACAGAGAAATTAAAAACTATCGAAACCTCCTAATATAATTTTGACAGTCTTCAAAACGAAAGTATTAAATACTTATATCAGCAAAGGCTAGACAGCAGATTAACAAATGCAGAAGAATTAACATTCACCGAAGTATATAACAATATAAAAAATTTGAAGGGCGCCACAATGAAAGTAATTGGAATACGGAAAAGCGGGATCAATAACAAGATATGGTGGACGGAAAAAGTAGAGATCATGGCACAAAAAAAAACAAAAATATTTAAGATGGCTAAACATGAAACAGCAGGAAGATCTAGATAATTACAAAGAGACCAGGAGAGAACTGAGAAAGTTAATCAACACAGAAAAAACAAGATATTGGACAGAAAATAACATAATAGACAAGAAATTAACACATACATTGGGGGAAGAAGATGCTCAAAAGTATGGAATTTTATAGGAAATTTAAAAAATCCTTGGGAAAAGATAAAGCTACCAATAATTAAGCCAGAAGACTGAAAAAAGCATAACAAGACTCTACTTCAAGAAACAAGAATATCTTGACGAAAAAAGGCGTACGAATACAGAAGAAATTGAAATTCAGGTAGAAACGATGAAAAAAGCAATTATGTGCCTTAAAAATGGTAAAAACTAGTGGACTGAAAGGAATATATACTGAAATGCTTAAAAATGGAACAGAAAAACTATATACAGGACTAACATATATCATTAATAAATGCCTAAATAGACACCAAGTTCCAGAACCAGTGGAAAGTAGCATATATCGTCAATTTACAAAAAAGGGAATAAACAAAACCGTAACAACTATAGAGGTATTTCAGTGACCAGTATAATGAACAGATTATATGACAGAGTTTTATGAGATTTAATTGAAAATGATTTTAAAAAGGATGAGGAAGAAGAACAAAGCGAATTTCGTGCAGGAAGATCAAGCATAGACAATGTCTTCTGTCTCAAACAAATTATGGAGAAAAGAAATGCTAGAAACATGGAAACACATATTATATTCATAGATTTACAGAAAGCATACGATACCGTTTCAATCTCTAAATTATGGAAAGTATTAAAACAATCTAAAATTAACTACATGTACATATAGGCACTCAAAGAACTATACAGAGTCCAAGTCTAGAGTAAAGACAGGTAAATATTTCACAGAAGAATTACGGTGACTAAGGGACTAAGTCAGGGATGTTATATATTGCCCTTTTTAAAATATACTTTGCAACAACGTTAAAAAAATGGAAGAAGAAAGTTAATGGCATGGATATTGAACTTAACAATAAGTCCTATACATGTTTCAGTTTGCTGACCAGGTTGTCATAGCTTATAGAGACGATATGGAGTACATGATGCGTAAATTAATAGAAGAGTACAACAACTGAGGATTATTGATAAATATTGAAAACATATGATATTTGTGTAGGAAATAAACCCAGCAAATTAGATTCTCGAGAACGATTAAGAAATATCTTTATGTCAAAATTATGTATATTTGGGCGTTACATTCGACAATACTGGGACCGATTAGGCGTCGAACAACGTCAAAAGACGTACTAAACCGGCTTATACTAGCTTGATCAAAAAGTTTCCGGAATTCATTCAGAAAATTCAAAATACAAGTTTATTTATCAAAAGTAATATTGTCTCCTTCAAAGTACTCTCTAGCGACTACAACGCACTTATGCCAGCGCTTGATCCAGCTCTCGAAACATTTCTGGAACTCTATTATTGGTATAGCTATCAGAGCCGTCTTCGATTTTTCCATTACCTCCTTTCGGCTGTTAAAACGCGTTCCCCGCAGTGATTTTTTGACTCGATCGAACAAAAAAAAATCGCAGGGAGCCATATCGGGTGAATTGGATGGCTGTTGGAGGGTATTT
>NW_011627086.1:50016-66399 GCF_000204515.1 Acromyrmex echinatior | reverse complement strand
TCTCTCACTTTATTGATGTTTTCGTCGGTTTTCGATGTCGACGGCCTGCCACTGCGTTCGTTATCCTCGACGGATTCACGACCACTTCTGAAGCGTTCATGCCACTCGTAAACGGTTGTTTTCTTTAGAACATCACTGCCGAAACAGTTTCCCAACATTTCCAAGGTTTTCGCACCATTGAATCCATTTTTAACGCAAAATTTAATACAAACTCGTTGTTGCAAATTCAACTTCATTTTTAAAACTGTAAAAAATCGAAAATACGCGCAGAGGTAGATGTACTCAAGACGGCGTAATTTTTACAAATGTCAAGCTATGATAAAATTTGATGGAAATGTCAATGATAGATGTGGCAACCTAGCCAAAAAAAAAGAACTCAAATCAGCTGACTCAGAGCATTACCTGGTGGTCTCTTCCGGAAACTTTTTGATCAAGCTGGTATATTGTATATGTTGACGACATTGTGATGGCCGCACCATGCAATGAAATTGACAAAGTACTCACAACTTTTAATTCCTTACACTTGAGGCTATAGTTTACATTAAAAATAGGGGACAATAGAATCAATTTTTTAGATTTGTCAATCATCAACGAAAAAAGAAAATTAAAATTTGATTGGTTCCATAAGCCTACTTTTTCGGGACGATATTTGAATTTCCTCTTCTCACATCCGATTTCACAAAAAAAGAGCTGTTATAACGGAAATGGTTGACAGAATTGTTTTATTTTTGAGTATTTTTCTGAAATTTCACTATAAGAATAATAAGTTTATAGTCAAATTATTAAATAATGACTGTCCAATTGACTTTATTTTCAACACTGTTTTCGATTAAAACTTTTGTTTCATAAATTACTGACGAAGGGGAATAATGACACTAGTGTTCCATTCACGAAGGTTCATTTCTACCTTATATTTCAAAGGTTTTCGTTATTTTAGAATGATAATTTGATTTAGTGTAATGTATGTATTGCATTTCTGGTAATCTGTGCGCGCACATATATATATATATATACATATATATACATATATATATATTTTTTTTAATTGTTTTTTTTTATAATCTCGTTTTGTTTTCGTTCGATGAATATGCTGCTCTTTATTTATTATTGTATGTTCCATACTTTCATTATAGAGTGCGATATACGCGCAGTTTTAATATCTTATCCAAATGCAGATATTAACATTATTTGATATTTGCACTTCATAATTTAATAATCTGCATTTTATCAGTTGCTATTGAATGACTAAAAGAATACACCAATAGCTGCGAATGCTCATGGATGCGCTCAGCAATAGTTGAGTTTGCTGAATGTGACCAACTTTCAACAGTTAATGAAGTTTGCTTCTAATTATAATCAAGATTAGATAATTAAGAATTAAATTTTACACTATATCAGAATAAATTAAATTTTACACTATATCAAAATAAAATTTCTCTTGTCTCATTCCCCGCCGGACTTGCGATATAATCATTCTGCATTACTAGTAATGCATGCTCCTGCCCATAGACAGATAGGCAACCCGACTTACTGAATATATTATAATGGAAATTATTATTTACTTAAACCAAATCGTACTATCTTTAATATTTATGAAATGAAACTTAAGAATTATACATATATCTTATTGAAAGATCTTCCTATTCCAATCCAAATGGTTTAAATTCTTCTTAAATAAAATTATTATATCACAATTCATTCAAAGACATATAACTTACCGATAATAGACTCATGTTTAGCTATCAATTCTTTCCGAATCCATTCCTTAAAATGTAAAACTATTTGATTGATCATACGAATTACGACGTCACTTATGCTCGAAGGGTAGACTTCAGGAGTAAGGGTAAGATCGTAACAAAGCTTTCAAATATTTTTTCTCTGTCAAACGAAAAAAAATAATAATTAGCAACTGTCTACTAAATTGATTATATGTTATGTCACATATTCCTAAATGAGTGCTCTACAAAAATTAAACTATCTACTGTTTACAGTTATTACTTTTTATTTAAATCAATTACCTGTGCAACTCATTTAAATTGCTTCAACATAATATCACCAATAATTTAATAATTAAATACAAATGCGATTGCAATTCTTTCTTAAGCAAACGAAGATGCTTCAATAATCAGTCTTAAAATATGATTCAGTTGAAATTAATACAGTTGCCATACCAAATTGGTCCAACTTTTAAAAATAAAATTTTTAGTAGTTTAGTTAATTGAGATAAAATCGAGTCACACCAATCTTCAATAATACTTGAAAATGAGAAAAGTTTCGTAAAAAAGACCTCATACATAATAATAATTAGATAATAATATTATTTGTGTTTATTACATAATAATAATTTAAATACTTCAGAATGGATATGCAATAGCCTTCTGACAGACTTGGGAAATTGTTCGTTGCAGTTAAACAGAGATGTAAACTATACTGAATTTGACAGTCTCAAATTTTGTTCCAAACATCCTTCCGTAAATTCCATTTGAGAAAAATCTTTTTGACGTTTTCTGGATTCATTAATGAGAGGTTTTATCATAACGAAATCTCGACGAGAAATTTTTCATATATGCATCATGAAACGTATCTTTAAACCAACATTTCATACGTTTGACGCTATAATCATCCTGAATGTATCAATGTATTCCACAATCGATTGCATAATTACAATTTGTGCAAAATTATAATCTCTGTGTAACTCTCAACTTTCTCATCTGGACATACTTCAAACCAAATATCAGACATTAGTGGCATCAATAAATTTACATATTTTACAAATTCTTGTATAAGTAAGATTTCTTTCTCATGATTATCTATTAAGATCATATCTTTAAGATTAATTTCACAAAATTGAACCGCACTATCGCTATAAACTAGAATATATTTTTTTGTTTTCACAAACGTTTTCATAATCGATGGTGTACCTATACAAAATTTCCTGTAGTTAACAAATTTACATTAGTACTTTTGGAATGTTATCATTAATTATGCCACAGGGCTGCCTTCATTATGTAACCTGCATATCCAAAAAATTAGATAATATTTTATGACTATCTTTCGCCAATGCACTATTACAATTTTGTACAAGCACATCTAAGAAAAGTAGAGAATCTTCTTTTACACGTGGATCAATTGCACAGCTCAGATACGATATTATATAATTTCATGCAAAGATGTCAATTATTCATTTGAGAGGCCAAGAATAAAATTAAATGCATGAAATGAATTTGTGAATGTATTTCTTTCTCTTTATCAAGAGATAAAGTTGCGATACCATGTAACAAAAAATTCAATTGTGAATGTAAAGATTTTAGAAGATTATGTAATTGAATTGTTTCAAAGCATCTTGTCTCACAGTTGAATTGTGATGCCGAAAACGTGTTAATGTAATAAATTCTGAAAATACATTACAAGTTACATAGTAATGTACGTACAAGGTTGAATTATAACGTACTAAACAATTAGGTTTATTCAAGACATCAACATTCGGTAATTGTTGAATTTAATATCTTCACCTTCTCGAGGTTGATAAAATTAGACTCATTCGACGCGTTTTTGCTACACTTTGAACAAATGGCAAAAAAAATGTGTCGCTCTGTCCTGCAAACCGAGTTATTAATTATTAAAGTTGATAGATATCCAGATTAGGAAATCTGTTGCATCGATGGCATAGAGAGTTAAACAAATTTTCTGCTTTACAGACAAATATTTAACCAAGACGAATACTCTGCTGTAAAAATAAAAATTATATAAAAAATAATTTGTTTTTAAAGCAAAAAATGTGTTCTTAAAGTGGAGAATTTGTGTAATTGAAGCAGAAAATACTTATTCTAGCTTTATTACATGTTCTCATATCCTTCTATGCCATCGATGTGACAGATTTCCTAACTTGAATACCATCAACAACTTTAACAATTAATATCTTGGTTCACGGGGTAAAGCGATACATTTTTTTGCCAGATTCATGCAAAAACGTGCCGAGTAAATCTAATTTGTGTAATTGCAGAAGCAGAAAATCACTTACATGTTCCTTTATGCCAGTGCTTGAAATTAGTTGCCCATTTCGGGCAGATTCCTGAGGCGACCCATTCGAGAAAAAAAGGATGATTAAATATATGTGACTCGATAAAGTAAAATTTTTCTAAGTAAAATATTTTATGATGTAAAATTTTACTTTACCGAATCACATATATTTAATCATTCTTTTTTTATTTTTTAGTTAAATAAACCTAAAGAAACTATTTGAAAAACGTATCAATAATAGTACTTTCAAGATAATATAGAAAGTCATTACCCTCATTATAATTATCATATTGTAATTTTTAATTATATATTATTGCAGAATATAATATGTTAATAATAAAACATATTAATAATAAAAAATTTATTTTAATTATTTATTAAAATAAAAATCATGTGGGAAAGAAAATATTTTAATGATATTTGCCGGAAGATATGCTCTCAACATACTTTTTGTATCGCGACGCTCCTGGGGCACAGCGTCACGTGAGCGATCGGCGGCCACTGAGTTTCGAGTGGTAGTGGGGGTCGCCTCAAGAATCTGCCCAAAATGGGCAACTAATTCGGAGCACTGCTCTATGCCATCGATGTAACGGATTTCCTAACTTAAACTATCTCACTTTAATGCCAAAAGTGTACACTAGTTTATCATCAGCCACAGAAAACAGACATGTGTGATATGATTATGCATTGCCAGCGCCACATTTGTCTCTTGCGTCAAAAATTCCAAAAGGACAAATCCCCCACTTCGGCGACGTTTCTTAATCTTGATATAAAAGTTTCAGATTCGAATTTTGCATCGCAATATCTCGGCTCATAGGGCACGTAGAGAAAAAATAAAAATACTTTCGTTATATATTTAGATCGAATGCAATCGAGTGAGCACACTTAGAACCTGATCAGTTCAGCTTTTATTGAGATCCAATAATCTAAATCTCTGGCAACTCGCCGGCTTGCGTAAAGTAGGCAGTGTCACTGCGCGTAGCTTAGCATCGAGATACTGCCAGATATCTCGTTCATAGACACGATTAAATAAACAAAAAATTCACTTTTGTGGTCGAGGTCATAAGATGCGAGATTGCAACGCTGGAAAACCCTAATTTGAATCCTGTTTTTTCTTCAGTTTTTTCTGCAATAAATAATCAAGTTAGTAATAAACGAATATTAGGTCAAATATATTTTCATATAATTTTTTAAATATTATAATTTGTGTATGAGAATTTTAAATTGTAGAAGAGGAACCATTTCGCTTTTTAATTAATAAATAAAAAATTATTTAAAAGTTGCACAATCTACTCATAAAAAAATAGGAAACACTTTCGAACGGTCAACATTGCACAATATTCAGAACACCGTAATTCGATGAAAAATCATCGCAGACAATCAGAAAATCATTTGAAACTTTGAAATCTGTACTTTTGAAATCGGTATTTCAATTTAACTGATCCTCTACAGAGTTATACAGACACAAATAGATATCCATCAAATCTAAAAATTTTGTAAAAAAAAATTTTACAAAGATCTGTGGCGTGAAGTAAAAATCACATAAATGCGGTTTACAATTTGTTTTTTATTGAACATTGTATGATTTTTTTCACCAAATTATTGAATGTTGAAACAAAAATGATCGCTTTTGCTTCAATGTTAAACTTATTTTAAAAAATCATGCAATGAAGATAAAGATTCACTCTTTCGACTGTAAACCTTTATAAAGTTTATACAAAATTTTTAGATTTGATAGACATTCGTGTATAACTCCTTATAGGATTAGTCAAACTGAAATATCAATTACCGCTTTCAAAAGTTCAGATTTTAAATGATTTTATAATTATTTGTCTGCAATGATTTTTTACTGAATTACAACGTTTTGAATATTGTGCAATTTTGGACGTGTTCGAAAGTATTTCGAATTCCCTATCTTTTTATGAGTAGTATATGTCGTGCAATTTTCAAATAACTTTTGTTTGTCAATTGAAAAGCGAAATAAGTTTCCTTTCTATAGTTGCTTTAAAATGTCCCATATACGAATTATTTTAAAATTTATATGAAGATATATTTGATCTAATATATGTTTATTATTGCCCATCTATGTCGGGCTGTGTTCAAAATCTGTTTCCGCGGGCTTAACTATCAGCGGACTTGATTACTTATTTCAGAAAAAAAACTATGAAAAATTAAGAAAAAAAAGCAGATTTCGAACTTGATATCTTCAGCGTTCCCTCTTACGATCTTGACCACAAAAATTTCTTAATATTCGGGCCTATGAACATGATATATAAAGCACATGAAAAATCATAAGCAATTATATATCTCGTAAACTATTGTATATGTGTTTTGATATGATTTATATTATTCTGGATTAATGGGAGGAGTATGTTATTACTACAATTTATAGGGTATGTGAAGTTAGCACCCCAACTATGGTACTCAGGAGTTCTGATTAGAGTTCCCATTTCCTTTTGACGAGACAAAGAGTTCTATATAATTTATAACAAGAGTTCCGCTTAATAATTATTTTTAAATAATTTTTAAAAAATGGGATGCTAACTTCTCATCGAAAATCGAGATCGAATAGTTCTGAGTGGCTCAATAGCTTCATTTCGTGAATACCTAGAGTTCCTGATGCATAAAAAAAATTTTGAAAAATAAAAAAAAAATTAAAAATTTTTGAAAAATCAATTTTTAGATACAATTACAGTTCTGATTAGAGTTCCTGCTTCCTTTTAACGAGACGAAGAGTTCTCTATATTTTTTAATGCAAAATTCATTTAATAATAATTTTTAAATAATTTTTAAAAAGTTTTTTGGAAAAAAAATTTTTTTTATAAAATAGTTCTGTGACACGTTCATTGTCATTCTAACAATTACGAAGAGTTCTCAGCGATTAAAACCAATACAGACTCAATAATAAAAAAGATATATACTTAAATCGAA
The DNA here is from genome assembly GCF_000204515.1 of Acromyrmex echinatior. The sequence continues at coordinate 59,448 of NW_011627086.1, read as the reverse complement.
ATTTGAAAAATCGATTGCAGAAGTAATTTGCGTTGGTTGCCATCCAATCGCTTTGTCACCTAATATTTTTTGACAGAACTCGTCGAGAATTACACAGAACTCCAATCAGAACTACTCAGTACTCTCAAAAAATTTTTCGATGTCGGACTTAGAAAATTTTCAATGATAAAGTTCAAATGTCTCCGTATCATAACGTCGGTTGGCCCAATCGCTTTTTCATCTAATACTTTTCGTTTGCGAACGCATCTATGATAGAAGTTATGTCACAATTTTAAAAAATCGTGCACCTAAATAAATATTTTTATTCTTAAAGTTTTTGTTTTGCTATCGTATATGATTATCTGAGATATTTAATTTCTACTTAGATAGTAAGTGTAGTTCTTATTTATAATAAAATCCAAAAGATTTTTTTGTTTATGTGTTTCAACGTGTCACAGAACTATTTTATAAAAAAAATTTTTTTTCCAAAAAATTTTTAAAAAATTATTTAAAAATTGTTATTAAATAAATCTTGCATTAAAAAATATAGAGAACTCTTCGTCTCGTTAAAAAGAAGCAGGAACTCTAATCAGAACTATTGTATCTAAAAATAGATTTTTCAAAAATTTTTAATTTTTTTTTATTTTTCAAAATTTTTTTTTATGCATCAGGAACTCTAGGTATTCGCGAAATGAAGCTATTGAGCTACTCAGAACTATTCGATCTCGATTTTCGATGAGAAGTTAGCACCTCATTTTTTAAAAATTATTTAAAAATAATTATTAAGCGGAACTCTTGTTATAAATTATATAGAACTCTTTGTCTCGTCAAAAGGAAATGGGAACTCTAATCAGAACTCCTGAGTACCATAGTTGGAGTGCTAACTTCACATACCCCAATTTATAATTCATATATAATTTAGAATGCTCATCGCTCCTTATTAATACAAGTCAAACGATCAAAATTGTCGAGGAAGCATTTTCGGTTACTTAATCCTTTGCGGTATAGTATCCCACATATGTGATACTTTTTTAACCTCAGTTTTTTATGTTTTTCATATAGTTTTTCTAACATATTACTACAATAAAAAAAACATTATCAGTGTTTAGAACATCAATTGTTATAAAAAAACCGTGGAAACATTACTATTGTTAACGAAATGTATTTTTTAATAAACAAACTGTAAAAATTCATCCTTTTTTAACAATATATAAAGTATTTCTTAAGATGGATCAGGGCCACATTGGGGAAGAATGGATCAAAGAGAACAAAAAATTCTTATACCATTTTGAGATATTCATTGTAGTTTTCGAATTAAAAAAGAAAATGTCTAAGCCAATATGCGGTTCGATATCTTAGGATGGTCCTCACTGGAGTGGCGACGAAGCGGTCCTTCTCATTCCCTGCGTCACCATACGAGTATCTTAAAGTGGTATAAGAATTTTTTGTTCCCTTTGATCCATTCTTCACCCCCAATGTGACCCCGACCCATCTTAAGAAACACCCTGTATATAAATGTGATTGTGACTAATCAACAATAGCTAATTAGCCGAAGATGAAGTCTGAGAGGTTTTTTGGGTCGCTGATTACGAATCTGAAGTCAAAATTAAAAAATTTATAATTCAAAATGGCGGATTCAAAATGGCGGACAAAAAAGCGAAAAATTGTTTGATTTCAATAGAACTTTGTTACTCGGAAGTTTTCGGGGTCGCTGATTATGAATCTGATCTCATATTTTTGAAATTCAAAATGGTGAATCCAAGATGGCGGACAAAAAATTAAAAAATTAGTTCTGGGACTGTAAAATGGGGTCTAGTAGGTTTTTTGGGTCGCTTATTGCGAATTTGACATCAAAATTAAAAAATTAAAATTAAAATTAAAATTACTTGATCCCATTTTGCAGCTCAAAATTAATTTTTTTCTGTCCGTCATCTTGGATCCGTCACTTTGAATTTTGAAAATTTGAGGCCAGATTCGTAATCAGTGATCACGAAAAACTCCCGAGTAACAAATTTTAACTGAATTCTACGTAAAGAAAAATATATCCTTTAAAGAGTTAAAACAAATGACTATAGTGAGAAGGCCGTTCTTTTGCTATCTCGTTCGAGCTCGGCGCGCCGAAGGCGAGGGCTAATATTCATAGGTCGGTATTCATAGCTCGTTCTTATATTCAAGATCATCTTAAGCACGATCTTAAGATGTCCTCTAGATTCATAATCGAAAAATAAGGCGGTACTTGAGTAAAATCTCAAGTCAAAGCTTATCGAAGATGATTTTATTTCAAAACGTCTTGAAATGATCAAACGGTCTTGATATGATTCATAAACATATCTTATTCAAAATAAGCATAGACTTAAGACTACTTTCTAGTTACAAATTCATAATCATTAAGATATCTTATTTGACATGTATATACAGGGTGGGCCATCTATTGGTACGTTTTTGAATTTCGTCGTATGGCAACACCGAACGAGCTACAGACCCGAAATTTTGACAGTTTATTAGTCATACCGTCCGCGGCACGAAACAACATGTTTTCTCTTGAAGAGCGTTTTGAAATTTTAAAAACTTATTTTCAAAGTCAGTGCTGTGTCGCCGAAACTGTACGAATTTTGAAAAGAAATATGGGTCGTGATAGAGCACCCACCGAAGGAGCTATACGCAAATTGGTGAGGAAAGTTCGTGAGAAAGGGATGTTAGTGGATGACATTATATTACGACTGTTTTGAGTGAAATTGGCGCCGAGGTAGTCCAAAATGTCATTAATAATTGGGATGACCGAATGGCATACTGTAAGGCCAGTAGAGGGAGCCACATGAACGAAATCGTTTTTCATTCTTGACGCGGATACTTTTAGCTTCACAACAAAAAAAAAATTAATAAAAAATATCAATGTATGCTCATTTGATCGCATTTTTAAAAACGTACCAATAGATGGCCCACCCTGTATAATAAATAAGATGTGTTCGCCAAGTCTTCGCCAAGATGTGTTCGAGGTGGACTTAAGCAAAAATTAAAAATGTTAAAAAGACCTCGTTCACCTTAAATTTTAATAAAAATACTTTAAATAGATGCGTTTTCGAGTAAAAATAAATATTTGATAATAAAAAAATGTCACTCTGTTCCACGAATCAAAATATTACACACCAAAGTAGACGACTATTGAGGTTAGGAAATCTGTCATACTTAAATGTATCGATATGATCATGCGTTGTGATCACGTGTGCAAGTTCTTGCAGGCAAACAAGATATTTCTCTACTGCAGACTCTTATTTGATTGTACTGAAAAAGAATATATTCAATAAAGCAATTCAATAAATTCTTGACTCGTTCAAAAATTTGCTGGTAATGCAAACTTATGGCCACAATTTATACGGGAAATATTTTGACTGAGATTTAACCGATCATAAACAAATATGATTCTTGTAAATTTTGTCTATATAAATGCAACATCAGAAGATTTTTTTATATGACATTTTATGTTTCACATTAAAACAAGCATATACAAAAAGTCGGCGAGAGATTCATGATAGATTTACTTATATTTAAATCGTTAGGTAATATTATTAATTTTAATTAACAAAAATTTAATAATACATTATAAAACATTTGTAACTTTTTTCAAAATTTATAGGAATTTGGAAACAACGGCGAAGTCACGTTTATAATCACAGCATGTATTTTAAAGAAATGCTGGATTTAAACTTTAATTCATATAAAAAAAATTAAAAAAAGATATTAATTTTAAATAACTTAAACTTCTCTGCTTTAAAACAAATCTGCTTTAAAAACACAAATTATTTTCTTATATTATTTTTAAAACAGTGAATTTGTGTTTTAAAAATAATGAATCACTGCTGTGACAGATTTTCTAATCTAAATAGTCCTCAACTTTAATGATATATTTTGGTTCGCGAAGCAACGCGACACTTTTTTCTTGCCAAATATTTTACGCGAAAACACATTGATTCAGTGTATTTTTATCAAATCTTCTTAACATTAATTACTACCTGCAATACTCCGGAAAAATACAGACAAGACGGATCTGTAAAATCCTTTCTTCAACTCTGATGGAAAAATTTTATTGAAATTAATTCTCATTTTGGAATAGCATTTCAGAAAAAATTCAGTTTAATTTCAGCGATTTTTTGTTGAAAAATTTATTTTTAGCAAAATTTTAATAAAATTTCAGAGAAAATTTAAGAAAAGTTTTCTAAAAGTTTTTACAGAAGTTTAGAGAAATTTTGGTTCAATTTCAGCGATTTTTTAGTATGTTAGCTGAAAAATTAACTTTCAGTGAAATTTCAATAATTTTTTAATCAACAATTTTGCTAAAATGTTCCAAACATGGAATAATTTTAGCAAAATTTTTTCACCAGGGAACGCATTTCAAGTCGGAATCCATAATCACAGTCTAATCATACAAAAGATAATATAATAACACATTTTGTAAATTTACTTCTCAAATGCAGTGTTTCTATGGTAGAATCCGACTGAAATATTACGGAAACAGCTATAGAATATCGAATAAGTTCAATTTTAAGATCATCTTCGTCACGATGACCTTAAATCAAACAAAAATTTCTTAAGGAAAAACTTCTCGAAAGTCGTTTTATTTCGTGACTATGAATTGTTACGATCTCAAAACGATCTTGATTGAATAAGACAGTCTTGACCAAGACGACCTTAAGCGCTGCCTTGACTATGAATACGGGCCTAAAAGTCTATTGTAAGTTGACCGAATGTCGACTAATACTTGACGAATGTTTAAAAAAAAATCGACTAACAGTCGCAATTCTAAGTCGACTTACGACTTAGAATGTCAACTTATTTTACGTCAACTAGGAACAGTTGACTTTAAGTCGACTTTCAACAGTCGACTATATGTCGAATGGAAAAAAAGACGACTAGGTACGTAGGCTGCTGGAAAAGTTTCTGCAAATATGAAAAAAAACATGTAAAATTCGGTAAATGACTTTATTGTTTTTCGAAGTATTCGCCTTTAAGATCGATACATTTTTGCACGCTCGAATCAATTTTCGAAGTATTTTTCCACTCTGAAGCTGTAACCTCAGAAATCAGCACGAAATGTTTCAACAGCTGCTTCAGGCGACTCAAATCGCTCACCACGCATCTTCTTTTTAATGTCTGAGAATAAAAAGAAGTCATTAGGTGATAAATTAGGTGAATACGGACAATGACATCAATTCGATCATCAATTCGACATTTTTACTGGATAAAAAATCAACGGTTTGACGTGCTGTGTGACAGCTGGCGTTGTCATGATGAAGGATGATTCGACGATTTCGATTTGTTCTACGCAATTCATGACTTCTGGCAAACAAATTGTTGTATACCAATCTTTATTTACAGTCCTTCGATCCTCTAAAGCCACGATTGTCACATGTCCGGTATAACTGAAAAAACAAGCAATCATTTGCTTGGCAGCACCGCGTGAACAATTTTTGTTGGTTTCGGTTCATTTTGAAATACCCAAACAGTGGATTGTTGTTTACTTTCGGACTCATACGAATAGATCATGTTTCATCTCCAGTAACGATGTTGTAGGCCAAATTTGACCGATCTTGGTTGAATTTCTTGAGCATTTCTTTGCTCCATTTAACATGAGCCTGTTTTTGAACTCGGTCAAATTGTGTGCGATCCAACGACTGCAAAGTTTCCGTACGCTCAAGTGAGTGAGTTTGCATCATGCAAAATCGTATGTATTGCTTTCATGTCAGTGCCTAAGGATGCCTGAATCTCGCGGTATGTCATATGCCGATCTCGCTCAATTATTTCACGCACAGCATCAACATTAGTGGCAACAACAGACATGGATGGACGATCTTCACGGAATTCGTCATAAAAAAAGGTACGTCCACGCTGGAAACCAATTATAAACCAATTCTCCAAACCAATTATAAACAGTCCTATTGGATAGTGCTTCATCTCCAAAAGCCAAATGAAGTCGATCGATGCATTGTTTCAGAGTTAGATTACATTTGTAATCATAAAAAATTATTGCCCGAAAATTCACACAAAATTTCCATTTTCTCACAAAATAACTTCTTTTAAAATACTATACAAACAAAACTAGTTGGCTTGGGGACAAACTGTCAATTGAATTAGAGATTAAAAACATCTAATTTTACGGATATGGTAGTAGCAGAACGTTGGCGCCATTGGAAGTATTAGATTGCAGAAACTTTTCCAGCAGCCTACGTAAGCCGATAAACAATCGTGTCGATCTTCGACGATGTCAAAACTCGTGTTGTTTGGATTAAGAAATCTGTTATACTTAAATGTATCAATATGATCATGTGTTGTGATCACGGATGTAAGTTCTTGTAAGCAGACAAGATATTTCTCTACTGCAGATTCTTATTTGATTGGAAAAAGGTATATACAATAAAGCAATTAAAAATCCTTGGCTCGCTGTCCAAAATATTATTGGTAATGCAAATTAGTGGCCATAATTCATACAGGAAAGTTTTGAGATCGAGATTTTACCGATCATAAACAAATATGATTCTTGTAAATTTTGCCTGTGTAAGATCTCTATTATGGGATAGATTCCTAATATGAGTGGAGTTTCTGTTAAACTAATAAGTGCATATGTTTGGTTCTATCATGAACTTTTTACTCTTATTGTGAAGTCTATTTAGTAGAAATTTCATTATTAGATCATGTCGTTGCGAAAAAAGATTTGTGAAACTGAATGTTGTCAAATTTTATTGTGATTAGTCTTCAAATCTTGTTTTATTAGATAAAAATAAATATTGAGTAATAAATCTGCATGCAGATAATTGAGTAAAATCGTATTCATAGAGAAATATGTGATAGTATTTTGTTTAACTGTAAAAATTAGATTTGGTGATCGTGAACCCGCAAGGCATGGAAGTCGTAATATGAGATACTCAAGGTATTCCTAGCTAACATGAGAGCATCTAAACAATTTAATATCTCAAAGCATACTATCGAACGAAATGTTAAAAATGAGGATTCTATTGATAAGATTACTCACATACACACACACGCACATACACACATACTCAGATATACACACATCAAAAATTGCACAATTATTATGTATAACATTTAAATTCTTTGTTCCTTGTATGTAATATAATAAAATGGTATATAAAAAACTGATCATTTTTTTTCTTAATTTTCTGTTAGAGATCCCACCTCATACAAGAAAATCCTTATATCTCATATTAGGAATCCTCTTTTTAAATGATCAAAATCAGCACTTTTTATAAAAAATTTCATAAACAACAAAGTATAACTATTATCGACTAATTTTTTCGATGAAACTTAAATATATTTCTCATAAATTTGACATGAAAGCAGAAATTCAGGTTATAAATTAACAAATTATGCCTTTAAAAAAAGGTATCTCAAAATAGGCGACTTTACCTAATAAATGCAACATCAAAAGATTTTTTTATTTAACATTTTATGTCTCATATTAAAACAAGCATATACAAAAAGTCGGAAACGCGAGATTCACGATAGGTTTACTTATATTTAAATCGTTAGATAATATTATTAATTTTAATTAACAAATTTAATAATACATTACGAAGGATTTGTAACTTTTCTTAAAATGTATAAGAATTTGGACAACGACGAAGTCGCGTTTATAGTTACAGCATCTATTTTAAAGAAATGCTGGATTTAAATTAACTTTAATCCATATAAAAAAAGTTAAAAAGATATTTAATTTTAAATAACTTAAGCTTCTCTGCTTTAAAACAAATTTGCTTTAAAAACACAAATTCGCTGCTTTAAAAATACAAATTATTTTCTTATATTATTTTTAAAGTAATGAATTCGTGTTTTAGACCAGCGAATTTGTTTTTAAGCAGTAAATTTTTAAAGCAGTGAATTTAAGTTATTTAAATTTGTTGTGTAGCTCTAACAGATTTCTCAATCTCAATAGTGGTCAACTTTAATGCTTAATATCCCGGTTTGCAAGGAACGACGCTTATTTTTTTCCTTTTATGCATAAACGCGAATAAGCCCAATTTTATTGATTTTTGACCTGCACAAACTAAACTGTAATAATTTATGTGACAGATTTCCTAACCTGAATAGTCGTCAACTTTAATAATATATTTCGGTTCGCGGAGCAGCGCGACACTTTTTTCTTGTCAAATCTTTATTTTTACGCAAAAACATATTAATTCAATGTATTTTAATCGAAATTTGAGGGATCTTATTAACTATTAATTATCACCTGCAATAAGTACTCTAGGAAAAGTACAAGACAAGACGGACAAGACAGTTCTGTAAAATCCGCTCTTCGACTCTGATGGAAAAATTTCATTGAAATTAGTCCCCGTTTTGGAACAGCATTTCAAAAAAATTTAGTTTAATTTCAGCGATTTTTTTGCTAAAAAATTCGTTTTCAGCAAAATTTTAATAAAATTTCAGAAAAATTTTAAGAAAAATTTCTGAAATATTTCTACAGATGTTCAGAGAAATTTCAGTTCAATTTCAACGATTTTTCAGTATGTCAGCTGAAAAATTCACTTTCAGTGAAACTTTAATAAATTTTTAATCAAAAATATAATTATGAATTATATTATTGAGGTACCTGCCCGAGAATATGTATTACTTTGTGAAACAGATTTGAATTATATTTTCATTTCTAATTAAATTAACGTCCTGAAAGTTGATTGTTATTTTTCACCTCAATAATGAACTTTAAATGATCACCTAAAGAGTTAAAAACTTCTAATGTATAATTCTATCTTGTCATAAGGCGCTGCCAACAAAATGTCAGCATATCTGAAATAGAATAATAATGTAGTTTAAACGAAAATTGTATTAAGGCCATTTCCTCTACATCTTGGCATCACCAAATTCGCCAATGTATGCGATAATCGAGAGTCCATGGGTATACCAAAAATTTATTTATACATGTTATTATTATATTAGGCGTTGGAATTAATTCGTAGCGTTTTACAAGAGATGGCACAAGCAGTACACTATTTCGTTGTTACCTATAGTTCTGTATACATTGTAAACATCTATCATAGGACGTCATTTGCCGTACATAACCTTTCTTGAAATCATAAATAACAATACTGTATAATTCATTGAATATGTCAAAATTTGTGCCAGATAAAGTGTTTTTGCGGGGAGTTTTGCTTCATTACTTTAATATGAACAAAAGTGCAGCTGAAGCTCATCGTATTTTAGTGGATGTGTATAGTGAACATGCTCTGGCTAAGCAAACGTGTAGGAAGTGGTTTGCACGTTTTAAAGCTGGTGATTTCGACTTGGATGACAAGGAGCGACCTGGTCAGCCGAAAAAATTTGAAGATAACGATTTGCAGGCACTGCTCAATGAAAACTCATGTCAAACACTTAAAGAATTATCTACGTCATTGGAAGTTGACTTCTCAACAATAGGAAAACGTCTTAAAAGTTTGGGCATGATCC
>NW_011627086.1:2162-44431 GCF_000204515.1 Acromyrmex echinatior | reverse complement strand
ATGTTACGTCCCAAGGTCCAACCGTTGGTAATTGATACCTGGACAAACCGGGGACCAATGGCGGGTAACAAATCGAGAGTTGCGCGTCCTTTCGGTTAAGAAGAAACCTACGGTAATCCCTTCATGAATCTTGCTGGTGGTTCGGTCCGTGGTGCGGGACACGCGGCTCAGTCTGGACTCCGGTTGGTCAGGCTCCTTGTAGGTGCTCGATGATTGGCCGGCGCTGACACACTCCGCTCGTTCACACACACGATCTCCAAGTTAAACGATAAACGTATACGCGCGGCGGCGTTTATTGTAAAAGGAGAAGTTTCGTCAAATATTATTATATATACGTACTTATAATTGCTCAAAAGTAATTGTGTATTTTATAACTTCTGCAGTTGCTACACACATATCCAGACTTATGTTATAACTAATAATTAGATGCGGTTAACTAGGAAGGTTAAATAAGATGTACCTATGATTAGATTGGATTGCTCACGCGAGTAGAATTTAGGAATTAAACTAGAAATCACGATACTCTGGAAGAGACCGTTTCTCTTTGACCAGACCTGACCCCGGGAGGTTTTGAACTAACTCCTTAAAACACTCGCTGCTCGCGAGAGAGAGCAAGTCCCGTTTTTAGAACCCGAACGCTTTCAGGAAAAAGGAACCTCCATGCTGGTAGGGCGCGTGAGGTGGGGAGAGGATGTCAGGGGCGGTCCCTGCAGTTCTAGTGCCCCGTCGGTTATTGAAGTAAGGAAAAATTTGTAATTTGGCCAGGGACATTCCTGGACAAGTTTTATAAGTATCGCTGACGTGACACATGTCTTTATGTTAAATGCTTATTGGTTTAGTGGCCTTATGTAGTTATGCAGCTTATGTAATTTTGTATTGCCCTTAAGATCACAGCACAAACTGTTGCATAATGCATAGTACAAGCGAATCAACTAATCAGAATCTTTCCTTTTTTCCCCCATTCCATAAAAAAGAAGAATTTCGATTGGTTGATTCCCTTATGCACTATGCATTACGCTTTATGCAAGAGTCTGTGATGTGGTCATTAGGCAGCAGCACAGACTATTGCATAAGGCAGAATACATAATGCATAAGCGAACCAACCAATCAGAATCCTTTACTCTCATGTTATGGAACAGAAATTTTAATTGGTTGATTTTCTAATACTTTATACGCCTTATAGAAAAGTCTTAGCTATGATCATTATAGATTATGTTTACACGTCATCATAACTTCGACTTAGTGACGCTGATGTTATAACTCCTACTTAAGCAAGTCGCGTTTACACATTCAGGAACGTTGGTATTATATTTCTCATTATATCATGTTGACTCATTATAACGTTGTAACATGTTAGCTTATTTATACGAAAATGAGAACATGTAATTGCCAGATCTATTTTTTCTCATTTGTCTCTTCGAATTTTGTTATTGAATTAAAAACGGCAAATAACATTATTACAAAATTATCATTCAATAAATCAAAAGCATGTATAACCAACAAATTTATTTATTTCCTATAAAATATATTTTTACTTATGCCTCAGTGTCCTAAATCTAGTTTGCATTTCCTTTAGTGTAACTTTTTTCGTTTATAGACGATTTTAAATTGTCATCTGCTCGAAATCTTTTTTCATCTAAACTTTTCATTACTTCTCTGCTGTTCTCTCATTAATTTGAAAAACTATCGAATTTTTCAACTTTCGCGCTTTTTTATTTCCATATTTTTGCTTTATTCTTTTAATCTATACGGCTCGATTTACGTCGAAATTATAACAGTATAATTATACCCAGTAGCAACAGTGAACTTTATTGTGATTTGTAATTTTTAGTGCGCATGTATCGGTTTGTACACTTAGGAATATGGCGGACATATTAGAAGCTTAATAAAAATTCAAATTTAAGAGCCTGTTCTATCATAACTCTATTGTATACATTTCATAACATTGGCGGTGAATCATGTGACCTAAGGACACTTACATCAAAGGTGCCAACGTTTATTGTAACGTTTATTGTACCGGTAAAAACATACCTGGAAACACTTAAATGGGAAGTGCTACCGCACCCGCCGTATTCTCCTGATATTGCACCTAGCGACTACCACTTGTTTCGATCATTAGCTCATAGCTTGTGCGAGCAGAAGTTCACATCTTACGAAGATTGTACAAAATGGTTCGATTCCTGGATTTCATCTAAAGATGAACAGTTCTTCCGACGCGGTATTCATTCACTGCCCGAAAGATGGTCAAAAGTAGTAGAAAGTGATGGGAAGTACTTTCATTAATGTATTTTTTAATGCTCATGTGAAATAAATAACATTCTTTCATTTAAAAAACGCTACGAATTAATTCCAACACCTAATAAATATAAAATAAGTTGATTGAAAACTATTCTGACTGCAAATACGAATTTATTCCTAGGAAATGATGTATTTTTTTCTATAAATTGCCATTTCTTCGATATGCTATTAATAGCTGCCTCTGTTGATACATTCGTGAATAAGGATATCATGTTTAATGATATCAATCTATGATAATCTTTTAAACAAATATTTTTAAACAATATTAAAAAACTTTATTTTAGACCGCATGTGTGAGAAACACAATCAATACTAGAAAAATATCTATTACGGATGAAACTGGATCTTCATTGCTTTACATAATTCAATATTGAATTATTAATATACGTTATACTTGTACTTGCATATGTATCATATTGTAATCTTTTTAGAACTACGCGCCAATAGTCTAAGAAGACTACAATATGATATATCTTGTGAGTCTATTAAATTAATTTGTGTAATAATAATAATTTCGAATTTTTATTATATCTCTAACCAATAGATAATCGTTTAATTAAAATTATGTTTGATCTAAAATGAAAATAATTCTTATTATATTCCGACATTTTAATTCGTGAAATTACACAAATTATGGTTCAACCGAAAAAAGACGTAATATCATGTAAGAAAAAGAAAGAAAAACATCTATTGCTTTGTTATATTTATTCATGCGCTAAGAATTTTCATTTTATTCTATTGGCTGAAGAGCACTAAGTCAAGTACGAAACGTCCCGTTTTTGAACATACGTATATAATTTAATTCAATTGTAAATTTTATCTACCTAACAATATTGCTCGTTTTTTAAATTATTAGCCCTAAATGGATTAGTAAACTACTTTTATATGACTTAAAGTTGCTTTCCTTTTAAGAGACACAGTCAACATACATGACACAAATCGATACACATCGCTTTCCATTTACAATTTTGTTCAAACTCAATCGACGCACTTCGCCTCTGCTAAGGAAAAAAGTTAGAGTGTGTCAAGTGTGATATTGACGAATTTAACGATATTAGAATGCATATGCAAACCAATTCATATCATTTTGTTATGTTCTTTGACCATCTTTGACTAAAATTTTTTAAAAGGTTAATTGTTCCCACACATACTGCACATATCGCATTCCATTTAAATAAATAATAAGTGGTAAATGTATTTGAGTGTGTTAAACTGTGTCGATTTGCGTCTCCTAAAAACAAACTAAAACGTTGACTAATAGTCAACTGTGCTTAGTTGACTTTCAGTTTTTAGAAGTCAATTAATAGTCAGCAAATAGTCGATTCCTGTATTATAAAGAAGACTATAAAGCGACTATTGAAAGTTGACTTTAGATCAACTGGGAACAGCCGACTGACAGTCGACTTTTCATAGTCGATTATAGGCCGACTGAGAAAAGTCGACTGTAAGTTGGAAAACAATTACTCGTGTTGTATGGGATAATATTTTCTACAATGAACTGTTCGTTTTTAAAAAGTTTTTTTTTAGTTTAATTTTGCAACATTGCTTTTTGAGATTGCTTATTAAACATATTAGTCATACAAAGATTATTAGTTATAAATAATCTATTATAGTTATTAATAATTGGATTGGAAAAAAGTACGAAGTTTACATAGAAAATATATCTCGTAAAAAGTATAACATTTTAAATATAATTAACTTTTAATTTCCTTTATAAATTAAGTTCTTAAACGAAAATTAATTTTGAAGACAATAGATTTCCTATTAAAGTCAAATATTTCTTCTTCACGAATATTATAATTAATTGTTGCATATTATAATTAATTGTTAATAGAAAAAAAAGGAACTACGAGCCGAGCAAGTTGTATGTGCTAATGATGTATATTTCTGAAGTAGACAACAAACAAACGTTTTGACCTCTATTGGGTCGTTATCAATGTTGATATAACGTTATAAATTTGAAATTGTACTCAAGTCGCAATAATATCTGTACTTATCACTAAATTTCTATGCATAAACTATCCTTCAAAATAATAATTGATGAATAGTCGAAAGTGGTCATCGAATCATGATATCATCTTGAAACATCGTCAATGATAATACAAAAGTGTAGTAGCCGATAAAGTACGTGCGCGTGTAAATTAAGTTCTTAAACGAAAATTAATTTTGAAGACAATAGATTTCCTATTAAAGTCAAATATTTCTTCTTCACGAATATTATAATTAATTGTTGCATATTATAATTAATTGTTAATAGAAAAAAAAGGAACTACGAGCCGAGCAAGTTGTATGTGCTAATGATGTATGTCGACCGATATCAGAAGCATGTTGAAAATGATCTTTGCCAATTTAAAAATGTGAGTTCTTGTATAATGTAAATGATTATAAGCGTTTCTGAGTTATAAGCGCAAAACTATTTTAACATGATGATTTTGTAATGAAACGTTTATAAGAATTTTTTTATAGAATAAAGTGCTGTGTTGAATTTGAAGTAAATGTGTCATCACTGATGGTGTCACACCAAATGCCTATGGTATCATTAAGATCCACAAACCAGGTAACCCACTTAGAATCATAGTATCGTCCACCAACAACATGTTATACTATCTATGGCTTTATTTACATAAAATCATCAAGGATAGCATTCCGAAGGCATGTAGCTACGTACAAAATAGCGTCCATCTAGTAAAAAAAGTGGATGGAATACATTTTGAGCCAAATCCTTCTCTGGACGTCATATTCTTGTTTACTAATGTGCCATTATTAGAACTGGTAGGCATATCGAAAAGATAGTGTTTCATATCGAACAAAACTGACATATAAGAGGAGTTTTTTATGGCCATAAGATTCGTTTCACATTTTTCTCTTTTAATAAAAAATTTTACAAACAAATATTTGGTACCACGATGCGCCCATTGTTTACTCTAATAATTTCTGACATCGTAATGCAGGATTTAGAAGAACTAGCATTATAATTATTACCGATTGATTTATCTTTATATTTCCGATATGTGAATGACATCCTGCTTGCAGCTCCTAAAGATTATTTTGACATAATATTGAACACCTTTAATTCCATATATCATAGATTGCAAATACCATTGAAACTAAACAATACAATCAATTTATTAGATGTAACGCTCATCATCAATAATAATAAAATAATTTTCAACCGATATTGAAAACCTATTCTAGAAGATTTTTAAATTTCCATTCTCAACATCCTACCTGTCAAAAAAGGCATCATAATAGATTTAGTAGACAGAGTTCTATGTCAGCGTTGTCTATGTCACTGTTTTGTTTCCACCAAAAAATATTGACAATATTCTGTTGAATAATAGCTATCTTGCATTCATTTTTACAACAATACAGGCCAAATTAAAGCAGAGCGACACAGAAACATTGTCAGGTACATATCTCCAATCACTATCCCCTTTCTAATACCTGTATCCTCTGTACTCGTCAAGTCCCCTTTCCCATACACATTTTTCGCCAAAAATTTCACATCATTTCAACGTAATCTCGTGACATACATAAGTTCATATAGTTACTCTGAGTTTTTGGTTCATAAATTGCTGAATTTATCACATGCACATTCAATTTTGTATGACAATCGGGTATTCAATTCATTTTTTAATAATTTACAATTATTTAATTATTCATTAATATACATAATTATTGACTCGTATTATAATCAGGATCATGCGCGCGCGTGCACTTTACCGGCTACTATACTTTTGTATAATATTACCACTGACGATGTTTCAAGATGATATCATGATTCGATGACCACTTTCGATCATTCATTTTCATCAATTATTACTTTGAAGGATAGTTTATGTATAGAAATTTAATGATAAGTGCAGATATTACTGCGACTTAAGTACAATTTTAAATTTATAACGTTATACCAACATTGATAATGACCCAATAGGGGTCGAAACGTTTGTTTGTTATCTACTTCAGAAATATACATCATTAGCACATACAACTTGCTCGGCACGTATAACTCTTTCTTTTTTCTATTATCAATTAATTATATTGTAATATGCATTCGTGAAGAAAAACTATTTGACTTTAAAAGGAAACCTATTATCTTCAAAATTGATTTTCATTTAAGAATTTAATTTAAAAAGAAAATTAAAAGAGTTAATTATATTTAAAATGATATGCTATTTTTTATACGAGATATATTTTCTTTGTATAAACTTTGTACTTTTTTCCAATCCAATTATTCTATCTAAAAAAAGAGACATTAAGTCAATTGTTGTCGCTTTTCCGCAATGCTGATTGGTTCTCTGGTAATGACAACTGCTTACTTCGTGAGCGGCTGTCATCGTCGAGATTTCGACTTTGGTAAATGTGATTGACAATTGAGGTTGTGTATTGAGGTTAATAAAAATGTGATTGATATTGAGGTTGTGTATTGAGGTTAATATAGTGTAAAAGATATCTCTTTTCAAAGTGTTAAAAGTTTCTCTTCAATATCGTATCAGATAAATTTTACAATCTCTATTAATTTGTTCTCTCCATTCTTTATAATTATGAAAGAATTCTTTATAATTATAAAAGAATGATTCTTTGTGTTGTATTTTATTTTTAGATTTATTGAAAGAAAAGGCCTAAAAAGAAAAAATCAAGATTTAGAAGATAATATAATCTTCTTTCTTCAAAGTATGTTTCTAAAAGATTCTAATCTATATACCTTTACTAAAGTATCCTGAAAGTTACATGTCGTCAATGTCGTTAAAACGCAACCTGTACTAAAATCAAGTAATTTTATTCAAAGATAGACAAACTGACATCTGATGGTAACGTGTTGAAAATCGCATTAAAAGTAGCACAATTTCGACAAAATCCGATCTTTGATGCAATTTTCAATATTTGTCAATATTAATTAATAATTTGAGATGTTTTATGATTTATTTTGGTATATTTTGTATATAAAATATCTCGTAAACTATTTATTTTTTAGTAATAACAAAAAAGAGATGACAGAGGCAAGACAAGACATTGGAAATGAGAGATGCGAGATGAGAATGAAACAAGAAGAAAACGAAAGAGACAGAGACGACGAGTGAGAACGAAAGGAGATTAGAAATGAAACGAAAGAGAGATGAGATGGTCAGAGAGATGAGATCAGAAAGATTAAAAACGAGAGATGTTACATGAGAGAACAGAGATAGGGGACGAAAGACAGAATTTAGAAGAGAGAGAGAGAGAGAGATTGAAAGAGAGAGACAAAAAACAAGAGAAAAATAGAAGAAAGGTAGGAAAGAAAAATCATAAAATTTGTATACTTTTTATACATACATTTTTTATATTTTTAGTAAAAAGAAAATAAGTGAAAAGTTACGAAAAGAATAAGTTACGAAAGAGAGAGAGAAAGAGAGAGAGAGAGAGAGAGAGAAAGAGAGAGAGAAAGAGAAGAGACAAAAGATAAAAGTGAGCAAGAAGAAGATAGAAGAGACGGAAGAGTTGAGAGATGAGATGGAGCCAAGATAACGGTAAAAGATGAGAGAGGAGAGATAAGAGAGAGAGAAAATGAGAAAAAGGCGCGAGAGAGAGAGAGAGAGAGAGAGAGAGAGAGAGAGAGTTGTACGAATTTCTTTACTTGTAATTTATTTATTTTGTAATTTATTTTTTATTTTTATTTTATATTATTTTAATACTTTTATGTACTCTCTCTTGTACTCTCCGTATTTAATATAAAAATGGTGCTTGAGAATATTGTTCTTTATGTACTCAATTTTGCATACATATTTCTTTTTTTAAACAATTATGTTTTCTTTAAATCAATTGATAATTCATCCTGAAGAAAAAAAGAAAAGAAGAAGAACAGAAAAAAAAGAATTAAAAAAATTAAGGAAAAGAAGCGTGAAAGAAGGCATAATGTTATATGGAACAAAATATTGTATTTATAATAAATAATAATAAGGCTTCAAAAGTAATAACTACTGTCTGTTACCACAACATGGATCACAACTTTTTTGCGTTCATTTATATTTATATACGCTCAACATACTATTAAATAAATACATTTTTATATTTATGTATATTGTTAATTTTATGCATTCAACATTAATTCTCCTTTGTTATCGGACAATATCTCCTTTGTTACTTTTAGATTATTACTGTTTTATTGTAATAAATTTTCAACGATGAGTTGGTCTATTTAAGTTATTAACTTGCAACATTTGTGGCCACGATGTGGATCACCATCCTTTTGCGTTTTTCTTTTTTCATATACTTTTATCTAATAAGATTATTTCGGTTTTACTGCCGAGAATTTACAACGATGAGATTGTTTATTAAGTTATTAACTGGTAACTTTATAATACAGAACAAGAATACTGTTGACTACATATATTTCCGACAATTTTACAATTATATTTACTGAAACATTGAGAATGACCCGATCGGTGTCGAAACGTATGTAACTATTTTCACTTTCATGTGTTAAATAAAAAATTTTTTGTTACATAACTGACTCTTAACCTTTCATTTATTCTAAATTGATTTATATTTATGTTAATATCTTGGAATTATATTTTATTTTTAGTTATTAGTGATCTTCATGAAAAGGAAAGGCCTTAAAAAAAGAAAGGACCGAAAAGAAAGGAAAAGACGAAGAAATAGAAAAGGAATGGTCTGAAAAAAATATAAAAACTCTTAATGTATATATATATAAATTTAAAAAGCCGTAATAGATTTCTAATTTCATCCAGATTTCTATATATCTATACATATACATATATACATATACATATATATAATAGTACTTCATTCTCAGTTATTATTAGAAAGAAAGGATTTATAGAAAGGAGAAAGTTGAAAAGAAAGAAAGGGAAAGAAATAACAAAAAAGAAAAGGAGAAAGAACAGGAAGGAAAATAAAATGAAAAAAAAGAAATTTGAAATGAAGTATAACGTTATGTAGAGCAAAATATCAGTATTTAAATTATATTTGCGTGTATAAGAACTCATGGAAATGAAAGAATTGAAATGAGAAAAGAAAAGGGAAAAAAAAAGAAAAAAAACTCATAGAAAAAAGGATTTAAAAAAAGAAAATGAAAGGAGATGGACAAAGAAGAGCAAAAAAGAAGAAAAGGAGCTGTGAAAGGAAATATAATGTTATATACCAAAATCATAATATTTATCTCAGTATCTTTGTATCATTTTATTCTTAGTTATTACTAGCTTTTATAAAAAAGAAAGAATTCATAGAAAGGAGAACACATAAAGAAAGAAAAAGTAAATGAAAAGAAAGAAAGATTATGAAAATAATAGATGACGTTTTTATATGACGTTTATTTTTAAACAAAATAGTGTCATTCACATATATTATTCATATATATATATATTTGTAAGGAATTTGAATAATCTTAAAAATAATCTTAAAAATGTAATATTCTATAATGTGATAAAAATTTATTTATTATTAAAACGTACAAGAAGATACATCAATATATGTTATATATTAATGTCTCGTTATAATTTCATTATATTGAAATTAAGACATATATCTCCATTACTCGTATTATAATCTTAAATGTCATTTAATTAAATGACAATGAATTAAAGATTTGGTGCTATTCTTCAAAGAATTATAATTTAACTGTTAGCACTAACAGTTTCTAAATGTCACAATATTTTAATCATAATTTTAATAAACAAATTCCAATAAAGATCTTTATCGGATATAATCTTTCCTGTCAATCCTTAAAGATAATATCACTTGGATTTTATTTTTTAATTTAATACAACAATTTTTTGTCAAATGAATATTAATAAAGCTAATACTGTGTGTGCTTAGGTTTAACTTTTTTATTTCATACAAATTTCAAAACCACGTCTTCTTGTAATATTAAAAGAATACTAATAGAAGAGAAGATGGTATTATGATACCCCAGTTACATTTTACACAATAACTTTGTTAATAATCAATATTTAAGTTTAAAACTTGACGAGTTATGTGCATCTCTGAAAATTAGCTCAAAATTTGATTGGCTGACAGATCCCTTCATTACTTTCAACCTACTGCGCATACATCACCTTGGTTCACCTTTCTAATTCCATAGATGCTATTAATAAAAATGTGGTGACATTGCATAATGATTCGAAGAAAAAAAGGGTGGTAATGTGGCTTTCCATAAAAATAGCCTTAAAATATTAGTTTTGTTTAGAAAACAGTATTTAGTTACAAAATTAACAAAAAATAAAACATTTTAAAATATATGCAAATAAATGTATATACATTCACACAATTTCTATATATAAGCTGCTCAGTATTAAAAATCTTAGTACTAAAAATAGTACACGTAATATAAACTATAGATTAATAATAAAGCTACAATCGATTATGAAATAATTATTTTAATATGAAAACTTCAAAAAAGTGGTCGTGAGTAATTAATATTCATAGAGAGCTACATTAGCAAAATGCCATGCTATTATTTAAATTTGCATAACTCGAAATATACAGTCAAATAAAAATGCTGGTTATAATAAGTGCTGGTGATTGAGTATTGGTAGATATATTAGCATCATGGTATAATGGCGAGCTACTGAACAAATAATTTCATAAGTAATCATTAGGATTCGCTACATAATGGCGAAGATATTAAGGGAGGAATCACAAAAAAATTGTAATCTAACCGACGAATAAGACAAGACTGCATTGTACGAGTAAGAATTTGGAAGAATGATGAATTTGTAAGTTTATTGTCCACTGATGATTCTGTGAGAACCGAAACGTCTGGAATTTATAATATATTGTAATATATAAATATATAATTATTTGAGTATTTATATCGTGCTAGACTCTTTGTCATTATTCGTTAGCCTTATTGAAATTTAATTCGTTGAGTTTTTGGAAAGTTAAATTTTAATTTATATTTTAAAACTCATATGTAAAAGTTTATAAGTCGGAAAGTTTAATAGCGCGCGCGAAGCACGCGCTTGTTATATTCTAGTTAATAATTATACTAGATTATTTATAACTAGTAATCTTTGTATGACTAATTTGTTTAAACGATCTCAAAAAGCAATGTTGCAAAATTAAACTAAAAAAAAAACCGTCCTTTTTAAAAACAAATAATTTATTGTAGAAAATATTATTCCACACAATACGAGTGATTATTTTCCGACTTATAACCGATTTTTCTTAGTCGGTCTATAGTTGACTATGAAAAGTCGACTATCAACTGTCAGTCGGCTGTTCCCAGTTGATCTAAAATCGACTTTCAACAGTCACCTTATAGTCTATAGCAATCGACTATTTGCTGACTATTAGTTTTAGTGACTTCTAAAAGCCGACTGAAAATCAACTAAGCACAGTTGACTGTTAGTCAACTACGTTTTAGGCTGCTTTTAGGAGACATAAATCGACACAGTTTAACACACTCGAATACATTTCACTACATTTAAATGGACGCGATATGTGCAGCGTGTGTGGGAAATGTTAATATCTAAATTGTTAATATCTAACCTTTTAAAAGATTTTAGTCAAAGATCGTCAAAGAACAAAATGATAAACTGGTTTGCGTATGCATTCTAATATCGTTAAATTCGTCAAAATCACATTTGACACACTCTAACTCTTCTCCCTAGCAGAGGCGAAGTGTGTCAATTGAATTTGAACAAAATTGTAAATGGAAAGCGATGTGTGTCGATTTGTGTCATGTGTGTTGACTGTGTCTCTTAAAAGGAAAACAGCTAATAATGGTTTACTAATCAATTCAGGGTCAATAATTTAAAACATAAGCAATATTGTTACGTAGATAAAATTTACAATTGAATTAAATACAATTGAATTGAATTACATACATATGTTAAAAAACGAGACGTTTCATACTTGACTTAGTGCTCTTCAGCATAGAATAAAATGAAAATTCTTAGTGCGTGGACAAATATAAAAGCAATAAATTTTTCTTTCTTTTACATGATATGACATCTTATATGATATGAGATGATTAGACGTCTTTTTTCGGTTGTACCATGATTTATGTAATTCGTTGGTTACAAAATCAATTAATTCGGTAAAAGTTCCGCAGTCGTTGACGGAAACCCTTGTAATCAAATTCTTAAAAAAATTTTTGTTTGTCTGTTAATTGTTTGTTGTATACAGGGTCCATTATGAAAGTAATGCGCATGATTTTATTGTGACGCGAATATCCATCGCAGCGGGGTAAAATGGATCGGGAAATGTGGTGGGGGGTCTGCCCTTCCAAGGCAGCCGGTCGCCAGTTTGCTCCGAGCAGTCTGAGTGGAAAGACGTGCCTCCGCGTGAAGTGTGTTTTTCAACTTTGTAACACGGCGCGATGGAGCGTTCGCTTGAACAGCGATACGCCATCAAGTTTTGCGTGCGACTTGGAAAGAATGCAACCAAAACATTCCAGATGCTTCAAGAGGCCTTCAATGACGACTGCATTTCAAGGTCACAGTCCGGGAGGTGGCACAAGGCGTTCAAGGAGGGCCGGGAGGAGCGAACGAGCAAGTCTCGCATCAAAACGATCATTGTCAACGCATCAAACTCATTGTCTTTTTTGACGTCCGAGGAATCGTCCATTTTGAGTTTGTACCGCAGGAAGAAACTGTCAACTCAGCCTTCTACCTGGAGGTGCTCAAGAGATTGAAACGCCGGGTCGCGCGCGTGAGGGCTGACATCAAAGACGCGATCAAGCTCCACCATGATAATGCCCCCAGCCACACGGCCTTCATCGTTGCCAACTACCTGGCCCGGAGCAATCCCGGTGGTCCCCCAGCCCCCTTACAGTCCCGACTTGGCTCCATGCGACTTTTTTTTATTTCCCCGTCTGAAGAGAGAGCTGAAAGGAAAGCATTGGGAGTCCATGGAAAACATCCAAAAGCATGTTACAACGTTCCTAAGAGACATTCCCGTCGAGGAATTTCAGCGTACCTTCCAGGCGTGGCAGACACGTCTCCGCAAGTGTATTGATTCAGGGGGAGAGGATTTTGAAGAATTTTGAGCATTTGTACCGCTACGATCAATAAATCTATTTTTCCCAGAAAATGCGCATTACTTTTATAATGGACCCTGTATATCCAACATTATGTCTAGTGACTTGAAACTTGATTTGAACTATTGTGAATATATAATGTGAATATATATGTTGCGATTTCGTATTCTAGATCTTTTAAATAATCTGTGACCATGTTGTCTCTATCGCAAACAAAAGGTTAATGTAATATTGTAAAACGTATGAATCTAGATATATCTGATATGATTGATATGTACCATAAAAATTTGAGGCTTTTGTATTTCTAAAATCTTCTTTTAAACGGGATTTAAGCTGCCATCTATTCAAAGTTCAAAGTATCTTCTTTCGGCTTAGAGGCCAAGTATTGTCCTCTGCGCGTCAGTGTGCATGCAGCAATCGGTCTTGTAACGTTCCTTTCTGCATTGGAGTTAATTTAATAGTGTGATCAAGGTGCAATCTTGAATAAAAATTTGGATTTATTTATTATGCTTTATAATAATATCTTTAATGAGACGTAGATATAATTTTGAGTCCAGTGTAATTTTTTTCTGTAGAGTTATACGTATACTTATTATGTTTAGGTGGCTTACTTTTTACGGAGTCACGAATTTCGAGATTCGATTCTAAACGATGACCAAATTGAGTATTTTGACGGAAAAAACGCAGATGATGAAAATGATCACGTTTATCAATCCAGTCATACGTGTTGACGTCAAAAAGAGTATCGTGGAAATTCTCAATGTAGATCATGAACCGCAAATAGAAGGCGAACGTGTTTATTTAAAATATAGAACTAGATGTAAGTTGTGTCCAAGAAAAAAAAATAAAAAACTATATTCCTATGTCCATCTTGCCAAGTTATGTGTTCGGAGGGGAAACATAATTCGTATTTAATAAATTCGAAAAGTAATTTTCTCATTCTTAACATTTTATTTTATGTTTAAAATGATAAGACAAGCAAGAAATGTAATAAAAATAATATACTTATGCTAAATAAATACTCTTTTATACACTAACTTTATATTTTATACACTAACTTTATTATTTTCGAAAGTGGTCTTCTGATTTTCTTTAGATTAAATATCTTTTTTAGAACGCGAACTATTTCTTTTCTAAAAGTGGCACATCTGTACAGCCATAAATTTTTATCAAAAAATATAAAATTTAAAAAGTAATAATTTTTTTAAGTAAAAATTTTTACTTTGCAATTATTTTTAATATATATGTTAAAATTAAAATTTTTAAAAAGTCACTGTATTTCAATGTTTAAAGTATTTAATATTTCAGTTCAATATTTTTTGTGATTTTAAAGCTGTAAATATGGCAATCAATTAAATGTGTCATTTTACTCCTTATGTGACCAACACAAAATTCTCAAACATGTGATCACGAAGGGTTTAAAAAAAATTGACTTTGTAACTAAACTTACTAAACGGATCACATAAATCATACTTCAACCATAAAAAAAAAACGTCTAACTTTTCTCACTCGAATTAGAACAAGCTCCAAAAAGGGCCTCTTCTCTGGTATCAGATCACTCTATGCGTTGTACCTTTAATTTCATTTTTTTGATAACTTACTAGGCATTGATGACTATAAAATATCTTTTACTTATCGCAATGTCTAAATAAGTTAAGGGGGCATATATTTTTCTTGGTTTAAAAAAATTTTCTTTAGTTACATTTTTTGAAAGATTAACATTTCAAGAATATATATCCAAAACCGTTTTACGTATTTACGAAGAAATTCGTAAAATTGTTACAGCACTAAAAAGTTACAATACTTTATACTGACCGTCACGCCGTCTCGGCGTCCCGGAATAATCGGGCTATTACACAACTAATCCCTTCATTGTAGTTCAAATGAAACTTCGTCTTTGTGTAGTAGGTACGTAATTCTTTCGACAGGTGGCGTTTAGAGTGTTTTTCTGAGTAATTTTTAGACTATATAATTAGTTCTTTGACATCAATTCGCACCACCAACAAACATTCGGCGCTGCGACCAAAACATCCGAACACAGCATGCAATGCGGGAGGCCTATATCAGCCGCCGACAAAAATCAAAAAGATAAGAATATCTTTTTCAAGAGGAGATTCTTTGTATGGCTCCAAATTGATAATACACGCAAAAAAACCCCTTTATTATATAATAATATAAATTTGTTCCGAAACTTGAAACGCGTTTTTCTCAAAACTACGTTTTTAAAGTCGGTATCATAAATATCTCGATAACTATTAAACCTCCCTTTTTTGTGTGAAATTACTTATAAAATTCTCTAGTATTTGATCCATGATTTTTTTGATATATTAATTTTTTATATCTGGAGACACTGATAGTGTCTCGGCGCTAAGCATGGCGCGAGACACTGCCGTGCCTTCTTTACACGAACCGGCGAGTTGCGATAGATCGAGATTATCAGATTTCAATAACGGCTGTCCCGATCGAGTCTTTAAATACACTTAATCGATAACTTACACTCCAATCGTATTATGTTTTTATTTTTTCTCTACGTGCTCTAAAAGCGAGAGAAAGATATCGCGATGCAAAGTTCCGAACTGCCACTTTTCAGATTAAGATACACGTCGTCATTATCGTCGACCGCATTCCACATATCCTTCTGATATTCTTCTTCTTCTTCTTTTTCTTTGTTTATGGCTCCTGCCTCTTATTTGAAGTGGAGGTCAATACGGCCAGAGCAAAAGACAGAGATATGAACAGTACGTAAGCGTAATGTGGAACACAAAAACAGATAAGAGTGTGAGTTCGTGAGCAAAGGAGGCAGATGAAGCATCTCAAAGAAACTCGGGACATAACGATGGCATCGAAAGAGCACAGCTGTTTAGAAAAGCGGCACGAGATCGCTGAGGATGGAAGGGGGAGAGGGACGGATAACAAGGGTCCCTGTGCTTGCGTGTCAGCTGCGCGGAAGCACGGGCCATAGACGAAAGTTAGAATTGCCAATTGGGTGCTTTGCTGAAACTGTATAAGAGGCGACAGTCTAGGCGAAGGGTTCCGCAAATCTTGGACAACGAGATCGTTCAGATTGAGATTGATAATTTTTAATAAAGCAGAGTACACATATTTGGTCAGCGTAAACCAGGCATCGGAGTAAGACATTTTGCATAAGGTGTCCACAATCGCACGTAGGATTGTCAATAAAGTTTTTCCTAAAAAGACTATGTTTTAAATTATAGCGATTAACTCTAAGACGCGTAACAGTGACTATACTCTCTTTGCGAAGCGAGAGTCGGTAATACTTTGTAAAGTCGATAATGGCTTCTTAATTTTTTTATAGATATGCTGAAAGTAACGAGTTAGTATTCGAAGATTCAATAAATACTTGATTGATTTTATTGTTAAACTTTTCCTTCAGCGAGGAAAAGTAGTTGGAGTAGGGGACTTTGAAGTAACACCCTGAGCTGCTCGAGATGGCTTGTCTCGCATATATGTCCGCCTTTTTATTACCTACGTCCGTATAGGAGGGAATCCAAACGAACTTAATATCTATATTGAGCGGCCTCGACAAGAACCGATTTGATGTGAGAAATAATATAGTTACTATTATTATTGAAATTACAGAGTATGTTGAGAACACTTTGGGAATCTATGACAATGTATACAGATTTTAGGTTGAGAGCAATAGCAGATAGAATAGCATTATAAATTGCTCAGGTCTCCGCGGAGAAAACCGATGTATCGGCAGAGAGCCTGTGCAAGAGAGGGGCTTGGAATTGCAGTGAATAAACTGCCGAACCGACGTAATGGTTATTATCGATTTTGAAACCATCGATGTAGAACAGTGGAACCCTCAGTAATCTGAGTGAGTTGTTCGTCAAACACATGGGCGGCACGCAGATCGGGAAATTTCTTTTTGAAATAAGGAGGCAGGAGAGGTCTGAACAAGTGTTCAAAATTATCGCTTAAAATCTTTCTCTGCTCGAAGGGAAAGATTTTAAGCGATAACTTTGAACACCTATACTTGTTGGTAGCAGTACGCGACATCTGGGCGAACTGAGTGGCGTTGCACGCACTTCCGTTCTTCTCTCTCTGTCTGCATGTATGCGTTAGTTCTCCTTTGTGTTTTTTGTTGTGCATTGTTGGCTTGCTTTTATACATTGTGCTGTAGTGAATGCAAAACGCTTTAATCTGAAAGGCTTTCTTTCTTTTCATGAGAAATTATACAGCGTCGAATGATGCAACCATCACGTGGCAGTAAGGTAAACTCTTGCGTATCCGAGATCCGTGCCTCACGAGCACATGTTCGATGCAAACATACTCAAGGTCTTCGGATGGTACTTCGGATAGTACATATCAGTATAGTAATCCTCCTTCCAAGTACCTCAACGAGAATGCTATTCACTAATTACATTGCTACACATATTAGTCTATGTATCATGATAAGGTTATACATCTCTGTTATCTTTCATAATCGACAAGCCTGTAAATATTATCCTTATGAATAGAATATGAATTATATAACGTATTCCTGTTTTGGAAAACCTGTATTCTTCTTTGCATTCATAACGTTATTATAAGTTTGTACATTTTATTTCACAGATCAGACTTAAAGATTAAACAGTAGTATGTGATGAGGGGAGGAGAAGGTGTGACGGTATTCAGGAAGAAAGTAGGATTGATCGACGCGTGCAAGAATTAACCACCTCCTTGAAGAGAAGAGGAGTAGGGAAGTGCGTTGACAGATAGAAGAAGAAGCCGGCATCTTGGAAGCGTCTAATCTAACAGTGATAGAAAGAGTTTTGATAAAGAATTTAGCAAGGAATTGGAAACGAAGCTGGAGAGGGGATTCTTTGGCTTCTGCTAAAAGGGCATTAATTGGATTGGAAATCCGACAGCCCAGACAAGTACGAATCGCATGATTTTGAATAACTTCTAATTTCTGAAAAGTTCGAGAGCGCCAAATACAAGGCTATCATTCAATGGAGACTCTAAGTATAGAATGATAGACCAAAGACGATAGATCCTAACGAAAAGCTGGAGTGAGTCCCATGTATTCCTAATTGCGGACAAAACTTATAGTATTTTTTTGGCTTTGATAGTCGTATTCTCGAGGTGAGAACCAGCCAGTGAGGCCGAAGTGCAAAGTACCAAGAAAGCGATGGATTGGGACGGAGAAAAGCGTGTGGGTGCTCGATATTATATGCCACTCGAGAGGGGGGGGGGCCGAGCACGGCATTTGGAGAATACCATCATTTACGTTAGATGGAGAAACATCAAGCCTTCGTCTTGTAAATATTCGGTGATACGATTCAGCGAGCTCTCGACTGATTGGAGAGTAGAGCGAAGATATGGAATAGATTACAAGATCATCAGCGAATTGGAGAATCTTGGTTTGGAGGATGGATCCAATCTTTCAATTTATGAAGATAGATATTAAAAAGGGATTGAGGACCGATCCTTGGGGAGTGCCTTTGCGAGAGATTCTCGGCGTCGTGAGAGCCCCGTGAATGACATATTGTACTTGTCTACAAGAAATGAGATTCTCGATAAATTTAACTTATTAGTTTTAGGGAAAAATTGAAGTTTCAGTATATCATTTACTAGAATGTGAAACAAAACATTATCAAATGCAGATTTGATGTCGATAAAAACTGCAACAGTTGGCGAATCCAAGGCAAGGCCTTCATGAATTGCAGTTGTAAAGATAGTGAGATTATTTTGACACGACCGAAACTTTCTGAAGCCGAACTGAGAGTTAGAAAGAATGGAGTGGTGGGAAGATTCTATTATCCAGTAAAGGCAGTTAAGGATTAGTTTTTTAAGGATTTTAAGGAAGCAGGTGAGGGAGATGGGACGCACGCCTCTATGAGGCTTATTAATAAGGTGGATTAGCGAGTGTGATCATTGAGGAGATGAGAGGGAGTAACAGAAGAGGTTATTAATAATATACTATACAAGAGACATTGAAGGAACTCAGACGGAAGCGCTTTCAGGATTTTGTAATCTATATCGATCCAATCCAGGACTGGAGGAGAATCTAACAGAAGCGAGAACAGTTCAAAGTTCACTAAGTTCGAAAGGAAAATCCAACCATGAATAAGGACTTAGTCTCAAAGTGTTAGACGATAGGTTGGAAGGCGGGGGCGAGCAAGAGGGAGGACAGATTTTGTTAATGACTTCGAGAATGACAGCCGGGTTATCACAGAATCTATTGTCGTGATTTTTAGTAGAATAACTTGCGGTTGCGGAATCATTTGAGCATATGCCAAACATCTGCTCGGAGTTCTGCCATCCAGTGATTGGCAGAACTCGCGCCAGGCCTGTCGTTTAGCTCTTCTAAGGATATTACGACATTCTCTCATCTCGTTCTTGTAAAGTTCCAAGGTCGAGACTGAACGATATTCCTTGCAAAACTTCGAACGATGACGAACTGCCCGAGGAACTGCATTCGGGAGTCCACCAAAAGGCGGGAGGCGGGGAACGCTTAGAAGGTTACGAGTGTCTGAGGTGTGAGAATGAGGGGGATGAAGAGTGCTGCGAGAAAATATCAAGTACATCCGAGTAAAATTGGTTGTTTTGAGAAATGGGATCGTTGACAGGGAGACTTATAATGGATTTAACAATGTGAGAAGAAGCTTTTGAGATCTCAATATACGCCAGGTTCCATTGATCTTTGATAAACCTAAATTTATTAGAGAAATAAGATAGTTGACATGACAATCGATATGTACGGAGAATCGGACAATGATCGCTGCCACGCGTATCCTCGAATACAGCACATTCGCATAACGACGCAAGGGAGGCCGAGGAGATCGCCAAGTAAATGAGGGAAGGAGCTCTAGAAGAATGAGAATAAAAAGTAGGTTAGGATTAAGCATAACACAATTATGTCGATCGACCGCCTCGCTAATGATGCGACCCGCCCTGTCGAGGGGCGCCCCACAAGAGAAGTGCATTAAGGTCACCCATTAAGAGAGTTAAATCTTGGCTTGCCGTAAGAGCAAATCGACAATGAGATTGTCGAGACTTGCTTGAGAGGTTAAGGAATTCGGGTGACGATACGTGCCCACAATGTTAAGAGTTTAATCGTAGCTATATGCCAACAGCTTCGATAGAAGGATCGAATTTATTTGAGAATCGAGAGTAGAATATATAATAGGATTTTTAATTATTATGGCCATATCGCGAATCGCGGGAGAAGTACTGTCGGCACGTACACAGTCAAAACCCCATATACGAAATTCACGGGTAGGAGAGAAACACAAGAATAATAATTTGATCCGCTATTTTCTCGATATCATCTTTATTGCTTAGGGCACCGCGACAATTCCAGTAGATGATACGAAAGCTTCTAGAGATGGTGTTGTTAATTGAGATTGTTCGTCATTATGGTTAGAGCTGATAGAAAGAGCTCGAAGAGCCTCACGGAAGGTGTGTATGCTCATTTGATTTGTGTGTCTCTTAAAGATGGGGGAATTTTGCCCGAAAGGTGGTTAATGAGGTTAATGCGCTAATAAAAGTGGTCTCATCCGACTGTGGATTAATTGGGCGGGGTTGAAAGGAAGAAATAGAGAGGAAAATGAATTTAGGGGATCGGCGACGGGGGAGGAATGGATTGTAAGGATAAGAACAGGATAGGGAGTAGTAGGAGGAGGTGAGGAGGATCTTGGAGAGGGAATCAGGAGGTATAAGAGGGCCATGGAGAGCCCTATCAGTTGAGATGGGAATAGGTCTATCATTAGCAAAGAGAAAAGAATTGTGTATATTTCGAATGTCGTCCTAAGAGTAGGAGGGGATCGAAGTCCGGTCTATAACGGATCGTTGGCGAGATGAATTGCTGCCCGCTTTGGGATTATTATTGAAGGAATTAGCCGCGGAAGCCCGAGTGATGGATCGAGCGGCTGCCGCATAGGAATTGCGAGGAGGAAGGGGAGAAGGATCGCCAACCAGTTCACGATTGAGTACCATATAGGAATTGTTATCAAATAAGGAAGAATACAAATGGATTCTCGCACTGGGATCAAGTATGTGAGCCCGGAGGGAAGAACGATGAGGGAGGGAAGGAAAACCATTAGGAGATGATGAGTTTGGGGGGAGGTGTGTAGAATCCGAGGGCCCGACATAGCCCAATTTGATGCGAGCGTCCGAATAAGAAATATTCTTGATTACGGCCATAGCATAGATTTGATTTTGTTTAATATATTGGGGGCAAGACGAAGAAGAGGGAAAGTGTTCCTGTTGACAAATACAGCAAGCATTTACCGGTGGTAAATTAGCATGGGGACAATCCCTAGAAGATTCATGCTTTGTGTTCCCGCAACGAGAGCAACACGGGGCGCTCTTATCCTATGTGCTCAAATCTAAGGCAGGCAAAGTAAAGACGAACTCGCGGAATGTAGAGAAGGACTGGAAAGCGTACATGCAGGAATGAAACCGAGTGAGGTAAATTTTGACGAATATAACCAGGATGGTGCGCGAAGGCACGAGCCTGATTTCATCCCTTTCTTTAGTTCTTCGATTAAGCCGCTTAACAGAGACAATTTTATATGTAGATTCAAAGTTTTCTAAAATCTCTTCGTCGGAAATGTCCGTTGGGACATTCTTGATTAGGCCCGTTCTCATAATCCAAAATGCGGGAATGTATGCGGCAAGATTGTTTTCTTTCAGAATAGGATGGTGTTAGCTTCTATTTTACTAAAGGACACCGCAACGGTGCACCCATGATTTTTGATCTCTAGGATCTAATGCTTAGAAGCCTTATGTAAGACGCGACTGACGTTTAATGCATTGATTCTTTCTCCCGGGATCTCCGAAGCGCTGCAAAAATGGACAACATAAGGGGGAATGTCATTTGATACTTAAGTTGCTCGACACGCTATCAGAGGGAAGAGAGGGAGCCTGCATTTTGTTAGTGGAGGAATCAGGAACTTTCTTGTCAGCCCGTCGTTTAAGAGATTTCTTCGAAAGACTATAATTACCAGAGACATTGATTTTATCCGATGTGATTTCGATCTCCATTGTTTCCAAATGAGGGGGAGGATCTGACAGTTGAAAGGAATTATCTGCTAATATAGCAAAGATTAGAAGATGGATCAGCAGAAAGAGATGAGGCATGGGAGGATTTTATCAACAAGTGCCCGGAGCATATATCTTTAGTGTAAAAGGATTCCAGGGAATGCGATTGGAAGATAGTTACACCTTTACTAATATTTAAGGCGGCTGAGCCATTATTTATGTTCGAATTAACATAAGGGAGTGAGCGGAGCCGAGAATAAGGTGAAGACTTGTTCTTCTTACTTTTATTCTTGCGGGAAACCATACTAGAATCAAAGACGGGAACAACGTTGCTCATAGCATTAGTAGGCACATTAGTATCAGCAGATCTTTCACTGACACCACTAGAGATAATGTCCGCTATATTAAGGTCTGTCAGAGCGTTTTCAAAGAACGCTCTCAGATCAGAAAATGGTACTGAAGCACGACAAAGGGGATTGCCCTCAGGATCGGGGGGACGAGGGGGTTTTCGTCCGTACGCATACAAACCTCGATACACAAAAGCAAAAACCACCAAAATATATGAATATAAGAAAAAAGTGGCAAGAAAAGAAAATTAACTATAAAATAACAGAGGAATACGAGAAGCATGATATGATGCAACACGTGATACGCAGCGCAGTCTCGGCAGGATGGGAAGGACATCCCCTCAGTACAAGAGCTCGTACTAATGCTCCTTCTGATATTCTTTTCGCAAGAAACGTTAGTGATATACATGATCCACGAGCGCTGCAATCTGCTACTACTATTACGATACTGTCTCGGTCGGTGTTTTTCAAAATACCAGGATCGGTAAAATCGGTAATAATGAAACATGTTGGTAATTAATAACTAAATTAGGAAATGATAATGAAAAAGAAATTTATTCGATCTCGATCTTTGTTTATAAATTAATATTTTACAAAAGAAGATCGAATGGAAATGAAATTATGCACTGGTATTTGTTAACTAGGACTGGTATTTGTAAGGAAATTGCTAGGAAATGATAATGAAAAAAAAAGCGATTATCTCTATTTGTTTATAATTAATATTTAACAAAAGGTAATCGGAGGGAAACGAAATTGTACGCTGGTATTTGTTAAATAAGCTAGGAAATGATAATGAAAAAGTGATTTATTCGATCTCCATTTATTTATAACTTAATATTAAACAAAAGGAAATGTCTGTCTAACTGCCCCTCCCCCTTAACCAAATCATAATGAAAAAATTATGTAATAATGCGCTTTTAAGCATTATTCATATCCGCAAACAAAAATTATTGCGCTCATCCGTTTAGCTTAAAAAAAAAAAAAGAAAATTTTTGTGGGGGCGGGATGAGTAAACAGTCAGTCAGCCACCCCCCCGCCCATTAAAAACAATCGATGGATTTGGAATATTAAATACACAGAATTTATGTGCTATTTATGCACTATTATTTCCAAACATTTTCGATTTTTGGGTTGCAAATTATACGCTAGTATTTGTTAACTAATCTAGTGTTACGTCCTACAGACGCCCCGATTCTTTTCTTCGGCCCCACGTCGCGACTATAGTTGGCGTCTGCGAGACTCGAGCGGAGCCTTCTGATAACGGTCTGACAGAATTGAAAAGAAGGACCGGACAGGCCCCGCGAAAACTCATAAATACCAATCAACCCGGAAGGAATAACCTTAATGCAGGCCCAAAAAGAGACAAGATTGCAAAAGACATTATAAATGCACCGAAGTCACGCAATAATAAAAATTTAGGCTTTGTCATCCGAGAATGACCAACAATTTCATCTTAGAAAAATAGACACCACGTCTTAAAAAATCATAAAACGCATGGGATAACTTTCCACGGTAGCGTTATCTAAGATCAGACTCGCGATTGACAATAATAGTCCTGCACGCAAACCTAATTGTGCAAGATAATCATTTGTTTACCTAGCCGTATTTTCCGCGAGAATAACAGAATTCGTCGTCTGGAGCAATCATAGCTCTTTAAGGAAAAACGTAAATCACTTCTTTTTTTCTCGAAACTACTCTAACGATGTACTTTAGATTAACAACGACAGGACGCTATAAAAATCATAAATCCCGCGAGACATTGCAACTAACTTTTGCATCCTAGACAAAGGGCACATCGCCCTTTTTTCGGGATATAAACAGAGATCCCGCGGAAGCTCAGAGCGTCAGTACGAAATTTTAAACACGCACGCACGCACGCACGCACGCACGCACGCACGCACGCACGCATTCATAAGCTGTAATGTATATTTTTATATAAAAAAAAAAGAGAAGAGAGAAATTTTATAATGTATACAACCTTTTTTTTATTATTCTTTCTTTTTATTAATAAAATGTAACTTAATGTATCCCTGTCTTTTATTAAAATCACCTCTCGCATTCACTTCCCTCTAATACCTGAGGTCGCACGAGGCCCAGTCAAAAGGATTAAGTTCCTTGATCCAAAAAGTAGGACCGACGTTTGCACTGTCCAGCGGAACAGGTGTCATAGCGTCGTTCGGACGTTGATTCATATTCCGGGACTGAAAAGATGCGTACGACTCGCAGGTGTTCGCCTCCGCGCGTGTATCTGAGATTGAGTCTAACCGTCCTTCCATACTCCCTCATTGATCAAATCCTTGACCAAATTTCCAAGGGTTTGGACGTAATACTAAGGAAATGATAATGAAAAAGCGATTTATTCGATCTCACTATCCATTTGTTTATAACTTAATATTTAACAAAAAGAGATCGAACGGAACGAAATTATACACTATATTTGTTAACTAAACCAAAAGATAATGACAATGCGATTTATTTGACCTAGATCTTCATTTGTTTCTAACTATGTACAAAAATGAGATGGAAATGATATTAGACGCTGGTAATTGTTAACCAAACTAGGAATGATGATGAAAAAGTGATTCATTCATTGATCTCTATTTGTTTATGAATTAATATATAATAAAAGAAAATCGAGCGGAAATGAAATATGTATGCGATAACATTCTTGAGACTTCCACTGGCTTTCTATATAAAGATTAAGCGTTTCGCGGGTTTTCTTCATGTCCAGATCCATTCTTGCCAACATTTCGTGAACCTTACAGTCCACTTCATCAGGGCGAGGAGCAGTCTGATACTACGAAGAAAACTCGCCAAACGCATAATCTTTATACAATGTATTCTATTAGGTGTTGGAATTAATTCGTAGCGTTTTACAAGTGATGGGAAGTACTTTCATTAATGTATTTTTTAATGCTCATGTGAAATAAATAACATTCTTTCATTAAAAAACGCTACGAATTAATTCCAACACCTAATATATATTTTTATATGTTAACTAAGCTAAAAAATGATAATAAAAATGCGACTTATTCGTTCTTGATCTCCATTTGTTTATAACTCAACCTTGTTTTAAGTAAAATAAGTAATATAACAAGTAATATTTAAAATGTTTCCGATGGAAACAAAGATATACATAAAATTTATAATATATATACAGAATACATATTGTACACTAGCATTTGTTAATTATTATTCATTGGAAAATATAGATGACGTCTTGACGTTTTACAGACTCAAGTAATTACATCTTTAATTCTTCTTTTTAAAACCGATTATATAAAAATTATTTCATAAAGAAAAAGGGTTAATATAGACCAATTTTGACCTTCTCCAAATTTCGTACAAACGCATAAAAGTCTATTTCTTGAAGTCAATTATGAAGTAAATTGTTTATAAAGACGTTCGTCATTACAAAATATTGTACATAATATCAGTACAAATTTACTTTATTAAAAAAAGGTAAAAAAGGTGTTAAGTATACATGTTTCTCGAACAAAACCTAAGTATCTAATAAATAAAAGTACCTAATTAATAATAGTTTTAATTTTTCTTATCTCCTTATTGAAGGTCTTCTTCCAATCTAAGTAATGGCAAATTTAATTCTCTGTCAAAAATTATTACTCTTCGACAAAAATTAATGCATCAAATGAAAAATTAAAGAGATTGATGCTACAATCTTAACTAATCAAGTAATTCTATCATTTCTGTAAAAGATTTGATATCAAAAACTGGCGCCAAGTTAAATTCCATTTTTTTATACTATGTCTAATTATATATAATAAATATTAATTTAATGATATGTATTATTTGTACAAAAGATTTGATATTACCAATTATGGTGCCAAGTTAAATTCTACTATCAAAATATTGTAAAAAACTAAATAAATAAAACCCAAGTGATACTATCTTTATTATTTACTTAACCCAATTGTGGTTACACCACACTATTATATTTTATCTTTAATTTTTATACAATGATATCTAAGTATACGTATATTTTAAAGGATCTTTCTATTCCAATCCAAATTGTTTAAATTCCTCTTAAATGAAATTATTATATCATAATTTCTTCAAAAACATTTTTTTCTCTTCCAACTAAAGTAGTGGTTATTTAATTCTCTTTCAAAACGTTATCACTTATACAAAACATTCACAAAATTGCATTACCTTGCTCAATTTAAGTGTTACCAAAAAATTGAAGAATTAACTGTATAAAATAAAAAAATTTAATTCAAATAGAAAAATTTTTCATGTTAAAACTTTTGTTGTACTGGGCGCTGCTAGATCTCGATATAAGATAGTAGTAAAACTATAATTCTCGATATAACATAGTAGTAGTGAATATTTAGAAAATAATATTTAGAAAAATAATAAGATAAATAAAAATTATATTAATAAGAAAAATTAGAATTATATTAAAATATATGAATATTTATAAAAATAAGAGTAATTATGTAATAAGAGAAGTCAGCCCCGATGATCTTGACTTTGATATACGTGGGCAACTTGAAAAGTTTCTTAAATCGGAAAGAAAGCAACACTTTTTCGGAAAAGTTTCATTTTATTTTTCAATATAATCTCCCTTTAATTCAATTCACTTAGTCCAGCGGTGCTCCAATTTCTTTAAGCCGTCCAAAAAGTAGAATGGTTGAAACTCTGCAAAATAGACGTGGCGGCGATGACCTCCTCATTCGACGCGAATTTCTTTCCTCCGAGCCAAATCTTCAGGTTTGGGAACAAAAGAAGTCGCATGGGGCCAAATCTGGACAGTACGGTGGATAGGGCAGCAATTCGTATCGTAATTCGATCAATTTTGCAGTAGTAATTACGGATGAATGGGATGGTGCGTTATTGTGATGGAACAACACTTTTTTCTTGGCCAAATGAGGGCGCTTTTCCTTTAATTTTTTGTCGAAATGGCCCAGCGAGTCGACGTAGTATTTTCTCGTAATCGTTTTTCCCTTTTCTAAATAGTCGATGTGGATGATGCCTTTAGAATCCCAAAAAATGGTGACCATGATCTTCCCAGCCGATGGACTTGGCTTTCTTCGGGGCCGGTTTACCAGAATGAGTGAATTGTGAATCACAAAGTCCAGTTGCTTCGACTGTTTAATTTCAGATGTGTAATAGTGAATCCATGTTTTGTCCACGGTCACATATCGACGAAAAAATTTTCGAGGATTGCACTTAAACCGATCCAAACTCTTTAGAGATAATAAGCACGCAGTCATAAGCACGCGTTTATTCTCCACCGTAAGCAAACGCGGCACCCATCACGACGTCATGCACATCAGCTTTCTCATGCCTAAAATTTCATGCAGGATATGAAATATCCATATAAATATTCTTCTGAGATGCCTATCATCCCTACTATTAGGTGTTGGAATTAATTCGTAGCGTTTTTAATGAAAGAATGTTATTTATTTCACATGAGCATTAAAAAATACATTAATGAAAGTACTTCCCATCACTTGTAAAACGCTACGAATTAATTCCAACACCTAATATCTCACGCAACTTCAAACGGCGGTCACTTATAATAATATCAAGCACTTTATTGATCATTTCTTCGTTGTTAGTTTTCGGGCGTCCATTGTGATTCATCATCGGTGTTAGTACGATCATGTTTAAATTCGTTTAAGTTCGTGGCCCAAAAACTAATGATTGGTAATGAAGGAGTAGATGTGCCATGAACCTCTTGCAACTCTGCTTGAATCTGCGTAATTGTTTTCCCTTTCAAAAAATAATATTTTATCACTGCATGAAACTCCTTTTTATCCATGCAATTGTCTGAAAATTTTACAGCAACCATAAAAGATGATGTACCTTTTGCTTATTACGTCTTTTTTGCGATACGCGTGCCATCTTTGTGTGACTTAAGAAACTTTTCAAGTTGCCCTCGTATGTTGTTATGATCCTGAGTGACTTTGAACATATTTTAGCCATCGCTCGTTATCCATTAAAAAGTTATTAACAAAAAAAGTTCAACCACATAACACGAAAATTTCCTGCTTTAGAATATGTTTGATAGTTGTGCACTGTAGGGATATCGTGCCGACGACTGCGACTTTGACATATGTCGTCAAAGTAATGACCCTGAAAGACTTCCAACAAATTTTTGATGGCTTTCACCTTCTATTTTCTCATCCCCCTCCCTTGCAAAGGGGCGCACAACTCTCACCTTCGACTCTCATCCCCCCCCCTCCCTGCTTCAGAGGCGCACGACTCTCACTCCTCCTTTCCCCTGCTTCAGGGGCGCCACCTCATACATCTTCGAAGTCGGCGCCCCTTTGCAGGGGAGGAGGGAGGGAGGTGAGAGTTGAAGGTGAGAGTCGTGCGCCCCTTTGCAGGGGGAGGGTGAGAATGGTTTCTGGTGAATCGGCTCCGAAGAAAGCCAAGTCAGTTCCATTAACTGGAAAGGTCACCATTTTTTTGGATTCTAAAGGCATCATCCACATCGACTACTTAGAAAAGGGAAAAATGATTATGGGAAAATATTACGCCGACTTACTGGGCCGTTTCGACAAAGAATTAAAGGAAAAACGCCCTTATTTGACCAAGAAAAAAATGTTGTTCCACCACGATAACGCATCATTTCATTCATTCCGCAATTGCTGCCCCATTCACTGTACTGTCCAGATTTGGCCCCATGCGACTTCTTTTTGTTCTCAAACCTGAAGATTGGCTCGGAGGAAAGAAATTCGCATCGAATGAGGAGGTCATCGCCGTCACGAACGTCTATTTTGCAGAATATCAGTCATCGTACTTTTTGGACGGCTTGAAGAAATTGGAGCACCACTGGACTAAGTGTATTGAATTAAAGGGAGATTATATTGAAAAATAAAATGAAACTTTTCCGAAAAAACTTGCTTTCTTTCTGACTTAAGAAACTTTTCAAGTTGTCCACGTATGTCAAGGTCAAAGTCATCGGAGTTGACTCCCCTCATCACCATTACTCTTATTTTTATAAATATTTTTTAATATGATTCTAATTTTTCTTATTAATATGATTTTTATTTTTCTAAATATTACACTTTCTAAATATTACATTGTTATTTTTCTTATTTTTTTAAATATTACATTCATGTTTTACTACTATGTTATATCGGGATCTAGCAGCGCTAAGTGTTTTAACATGAAAAATTTTTCTATTTGAATTAAATTTTTTCATTTTATACAGTTAATTCTTCAATTTTTTGTGATAACATTTAAATTGAGCAAGTAATGCAATTTTGTGATAATGTTTTGTATAAGTGATAACGTTTTGAAGGAGAATTAAAGAATCACTACTTTAGTTGGAAGAGAAAATATCTTTGAATGAATTGTGATATAATAATTTTATTTAAGAGGAATTAAAAGAGGATTTGGATTGGAATAGGAAGATCCTTTAAAATATACGTATATACACTTATATACACGTATATTCTTTTTATTAAATAATTATTCCATTTTACGCAAATGCATATCTGTATACAAGTCAGGGATGAGCATTATTCAATAATTATTTATTAAAATAATAAAAAAAATAAACGTTAAAAATTTATTCATTATTCGGTCACTTGTGAATGACGAATAAAAATTCATTCGTTATTCAATCACTTGTGAATGACAAATAAAAGTTCATTCAAGTACATTCAACAAGTAATACTCGCCGATTTCTAGGAATTACCATTGGCTGGATCGATTCCAAAAGTTTTATTAAAATCAACAGCACTTGCTTGTCGTCGACTTTCAGGAACTTATTCTCATGATCGAATAGCAAAATTAATGCATGAAATCCATACGTCTTTGGATTAAGTATCAAAGTTGTTGCTACTATTACTTATAATGGGACAAATTTTGTAAAAGCTTTTCGTTTTTTTGGTATTCACTCACCTCTAGAGTTATTTGACGAAAGCACTTTTAATTAGTTTGACAGTGACAACAATAATGATAACTTGACAGTGACAACAATAATGATAACTTATTCCTTCATTGAAAATATTTTCAATGAAGGAATAAGTGAGCATCATTTAAATGAGTCCGGTGCCAATAGATTTGCCTCATGTTCAATTTAATGTAAATTTAATTAAAATATTACCAGTCCATTAACGATACGTAAGTCACGCTAAATTAATTGTGTTTGTAGGTGTTACAATTGTATAAAAATTACAAGAATACTAGCTGTACAACATGATGAGCTGTACATCATTACTCGATGTGAGGTACTGTGAAAACAATTACGCTCTCCAAAAAAAAAAAGAAAAATTTTTTAGGAAAAGCTCTAATGAAACCAGTTCCCATTCGATTCGGAATTATTCTATTCTCTAAAACAAATACTTTTGTTTAAAAAAAAAAAAATATATATATATATATTAGAGATCAATAGACATCTTGAAATCTCCAATCTCCTAAGAGATATAAATTTTCAGTATATCGAGGAATATCTCTTATGTTTGCGACCAGTTGCAAATTGATAAATTACAAGGAGAAACACACTATTCATATGGATATCTACTTCTTTGCTTGATTTCTCTGCGCTAAAAATTAATGCGCATCAGAGACAATGATAACTTAGTCTTTTGTCAACCAATAGCAAAAGGTTTATTAATCAGTATTTGAGAGACGATTTAATAATTTTTTCAACTTCCAAGATAATGGACGTTCGCAGCAATTGCAACAATTATACATCTTAAATTCAAAACACAATGGATTGGATGCTTGAATGGATGGAATGGATGGCTTGAATGATACCGCTCAATCGGAAGTTTATAAAGCTGTGACATACTGTCCGAATTGAAAGTACATCTCAACAAAGTACTACTACTTTTAATCAAAATACACAAGATGATTTTTTTTTTTGGAGATGAAATAATTTGGTTTCGCCATTGGTTTGAAAATTCTGATGCTGAAATAGAAGATATATACACGAGCCATGTACTGATAACATGTTCGCAATTAACGCATATTCAATTGTCAAGAAATTATTCATTAAATATAATAAATTATCTTCTTCTGCTCCAGTTGAACGTTTATTTTCATATGCATAATTTGCCACACTACAATAGACTAACAGATCAAAATTTTGAACGATATAATGATCACATAAATCGCGATAAGATTACAAGAATTAAGAAAATTTACTCAAAAATTTTAAAAGCCTGTTTTTTTAAATTTTATCTATAGTTTATGTTCTGCTCATATGAGTTCCACTTTGCGATTTTAGTCATATATGTACTACGTGTAGCGATTTACGTAAGACATTTGAAAATATGTGATATAGGAAGAGATAATAAACGACCAATGCACAGAAGTTGCGTGAGCATTGCGCGTATTTGCTAACGAAAATGATAACCTGTTTGTTTACACGAGGTCAATCGTCTTCTCCTCTTCTTTGACGGAAAACAAGGATATGCAACGTTGTGTAATAGAAAAAACAAATGCTCGTTTCTACGAATATAGTTTAATTTTAATCTAGGTTCAACTAACTCTTTATCTTTTTCTAATTCTAAAAATTAATTAATCTACATTAGTATAAAAACGAGCAAAAATCGTTTAATTAAAACCATGATAAAGAGAGAGAGAGAGAGAGAGAGAGAGAGAGAGAGAGAGAGAGAAAGAAAGAGAGAAAAAGAAAAGAAGTGATTAGAGCATGTAAATCTAATATAATATTTAAATTAGTTACAATTGTTGATAACGATAAAAAAAATACTATAATTGTTTTGATCCTTCAGCCTTATTGTCTTAATTGATATATAACATGATATATAAAAACTTGCGCGCGTGCGCGCGCGCGCGCGTTTAATTCCTATAAAAATTTATGCATGTGTATGATTAAAATATAATCATAACTTCGATTGTAACTCAATTAAATAAGCAATAAAAACTCAGGTTTATCTTTTCTAGATAAATAATGCAAATTTGCAGCCGAGAGGAACGTATTACACATATGTACTCGTATTTGAAAACTTCAACAAATTTAAAACAAAAAAGATATTCATGACATGCAAAAAAATCAATTTTTAATATCATTAATACGTTGCTTAATTTGACAGTTTGTACTTCATATTTCTGTTTCCACTGTATGTATGTATAGTGTGTCTCACAATTATCGTATTTCCTCTTGAGAACGTATTCTTGAGATAATTTTAAGACAAAAATCCTAATACAAAAATGTCGAGACTATAATAATTTTTAAATTAATCGCAATTAAAGTTAATTACAGAGCTGACATTTCGCGCACTCAGACATGATGATATGATAAATGATGAAGATACCCTCTTAACATGCAATTTTTCAGAAAGTTGTTTCTATTTCTGAAAATCTATTTTTAATTTTTAATTATGCATTTCAATTATGTGCATATAATTAATATCGGAAATATATCGTAAAACATCAATTCAAATAGCAAGATATTACGATATGTATTAGCTGTCAAAATAAATTCGTATCTACCCAGAAAACATGCATGCTAAAAGATATCCAAAAAACTCTTGAACTAAACGTCTTTAAGACTTTTCCAAAAGATACCTTTTAGACGTCTTTCAAACATTTTCAAAAGATGTCAGAAAATTATTCAAATTTTGGAGCAATTTTCATTATCGATTACAAATTTTATATATAATAATATCGAGTAGATAACATGGTCAAGTTGAATATAATACCTATAAAAGTATTGGATATCAATTAATTTGGCATTTCAATATTTTATTATATAAAATACATGTGTGTGTGTATATATATATATATATATATATATATATATATATATAAAATAATTATTATTATTATATTATAGTGTTCTACAACTACACAATTATGCGAAGCTCTCCGGAAACATGATGACAAGAGAAAAAATACGAAGCAGCAGTTGAGATTATCT
Organism: Acromyrmex echinatior; assembly: GCF_000204515.1. Next base: position 10,947 of record NW_011627086.1, on the reverse strand, counting down.
GATAAATTATATATGAATGATATCATAATTAATATATATTTTCAATAACAATCTATTATTTGTCAGAATTATGAATCGTTATTGAAAATATGTATTAAGTATATCATTTACATATATCGATTACATATACGATTTATCAGTATAGGTAATTCTAACTTCTGCTTCGCATATTTCCTCTTGTCAAAGCGTTTCCGTATTAGTAATTTTATTTTTAGTTTTTAGATATCTGAAATCTTAAGGATAATGTTTGTAAGACGTCTTAAGGATAATGTCTTTAGAACGTCATAAATAGACGCATGACATCTTAAAAACATCATATAGATATCATTCTGATACTTCCAAAAAATATTTCATGAATTTTAGGATGTCTTTATGATGTCTTATAAGATGTTCTCTGAGTAGATGTTCATTTGTCTCATATGGTAAACATTTTTGTAGTAATATCAATAAACTGTTTTTGACATGAAATTAAATGTATTATTATTAAATTGTTTATTAATTTAATTTGTACTATTCCAGTTTTAAGAATGCGTTTCAAACAGTAATTATCAATGCGCAGTTTGTAGAACTGAAAATTGTATTTTTTAAACTAACATAAAAATATTATTAGGCACCAAGATCCATCTATTTTAATGTAATCTATATCAATTTTCATATTTCTAATATTATTAAAAGTTCTACTATAATTATTATGAAATATGAATATCGTAATTTGATATAAGTTTATTACAGCCACAGACTTATATAAACTGCTATAAATAGACTGCTAACTCAATGTGACAGAAAGAGATGAACCTGATTCCGAGCTGTCCTTATTTTAATTCCCATATGCGTATGTGTGCGTCCTGTCTGTGAATATCATGTAAATTTATTCAAGTAATTTATACATGTGTGAGAGAATGGTGCTGTCCTGCGCTGTCTTCATGGAGACGAAGTTGACAATTTATAGAAGTCTGTAATTACAACTAAATAGTTAATAATACTTAATTATTTAATTTAGTTATTTAAATTAAAAGACACTATTTGTACAGAGAAAAAAGATTTTATTTACTGTAATAATGTGTGTAAATTCAAAAAGAGTAACTATAACAAATGTTCAAATTGCGCATTATCCATAGCAATACATAATCTTGCTCGCCGAAGCAAATTTTGTCCAACATTGTATATCATTTCTGTCGTTAAAATCGCCAAAGCTTTTATAATTATAAATAATAAATATAATTAATATAATTATGTGAATGTCAGTTTTGTGATTAGCGAACTTTAATTGCGATTAATTTAAAAACTATTCTAATCTCAACATTTTTATATTAGGATTTTCATCTTAAAATTATCTCAAGAATACATCCTTAAGAAGAAATTAAATTTCTTTGCCATATTTTAACGGCGACATTTCAAACGATCAAATTATCTGGGAAAAAAAGAATTAGATCTGTCGAGATATAACCATATCTGTTTCAACACATTTGATCAGATCTACAAATCGTCTTTATTTGGCCAAATCTGAATAGATATAACCAGCTGTGATTCCGGTAAATTTTTCATATAATATTAATATTAATTAATATAATATTAATTAATTCAATTTTATTGCTAAAAAAATTATTTGTGAGTGTGTGTGTGTGTGTGTGTGTGTGATTAGCATCATATTCCACAATACTTACATAAGATAAAATTATAATTAAAAAAAAAAACGTTTTCGCGTTTGAATTCGAGAATTAATTTTATGGTGCTTTCAAGCAGTCATCCATCTTAAGCTATACACCTAGCGCTGCTTGGCGAACGTACAGAAATTGTTACTTTGATGATTCACAAACACTAAATGTTAATATATATGTATAGGTGTGACAAATCTGGTCAATAGATGATGTACACTCTATATAAGGTTACATATATGACCAGATATGAGATCAGATTATGCCCCACATATAATTATATATAAACATACATACAGTCAGATTTGCGCAGATATGAGAAGTCATATCTGAGCATATCTGATCATATATAACTTAATTTACCGAGATATAATTTTTCTGGTCTAATCTTTTTTTCCCGGGCAGAAGTATCCTGCATAACAGAGATAACATCTGAAAAAATTAAAAAAAAACAAAGAAAGTTCTTTTCCTTATATTTAATTCGGCACTGTCCAACATTAGGTTTTAAATTCGAAATTACATCTATCCTCTTTGCACAAGTACACGTACTCTCGTAGTTGGCATGTTGCTACTATTATTGCTGTTGCTGCTGCTGCTGCTGCTGCTGCTGCTGCTGAGCTAAACTGAAAATTCCACTTATGTCTTATCAATGATGACGAGCCAGAGACAACTTCAGGCGAGAAATGAAAAAGGCGCGCGCGCGCACACACATACACACATGTGTGCACATATACTTTTGTTTACTGCAGGTATCTTACAAATGCTTTAGCGTAAAGTGATGTCTATAATAAAATTTTAAGGCGTAAAACTTAATCTTTAAACTATAAGCCGTAAGAAATTAACCAAATCATAATCATTGTTTTCACATGACTGTGATTGGTCAATTAAGGTTTAAAGCTTAAGTTTTATACCTTAAAATGTCATTGTAGACGCCGCTTAAAAGGCATGTGCCATGCAGAAGCAATGGATAATGAGAATGTGATAGCACTCAGCGGTGCGATTGCTACACAACGTCACAAGTAATCATGAGGAGACTGAATGTTAAGTGCTGATAGGCAGAGAGAGAGAAAGAGAGAGAGAGAGAGAGAGAGAGGGGGAGAGGGGAGAGAGAGAGAGAGAGTTTTATCTCAATTTGCTCATTAATCTCGTTTTGCTCGTTGTTCCATGTCGAGTTGGCATCTTTTACTTTTTTGTTTCTTTGTTCATCTTTTTTCTCTACATTTTATTTTCTTGATTATTTATAATAGAATTAAATTTCATATCAACAATATTAATAGTTTGAACAACAACAAGGATGACACAAAAAGATTTTTTAACTATTTTTTAACTTTTTTACTATTCCATATGGCAATACAATATCTGAAAGAGTTACACCTATCGTTAATATGTTTAATTGTAAATTGGCTTTTACCATTCCTAACACATTAAAAAATTTCATAAAGAAAGGAAAGGATGAGCTGGAACACTTTCATAATCAAAATGTATAATATTTTACAGAATATCTTGTGAGGATTGTGATGTTAGTTACGTTGCCTAGATAAAAAGACAGTTAAAGACTGCACGAACATGTTTCAGATATTATATAAGTTCAAAATCTTTATCAGTGATTTCCAACCACCACATATAGAGGAGAATCACAACTTGAAATAAGATAAAGTGGACATATTAGAGACTTCATACAATAAAAAGTTAATATCTGAAATGATTCATATTAAAAAACAGAAACATGGAATAAACAGATAAAATGACACAATTTTTGCCTGAATTGTATTCTAACATTATACATTCTCTTTCTCCCTCCTAATATTTTTTTTTCCCTTGTTTTGCCGTTTTTCCGTTCTCGATAAATGTTTTCCTTCTCGACATTGCGTTATCTGACGTCGTGGAAGTTAAATGTTCATTACTCTTGTAAATTTGCTTCAATTAAAAAATCAATATATTGTACCACGACATGGATTACCATCTACCTACGTTTTTTTCTCTCTTTTTATTGGACTCTCAACACATTTATCGATATTACTGACAAGATACAATATTATATTACTAATTTGTATGTATTAAGTATTAATTTTTTTGTTCACAATCACTTTTCTAGAATATTGTTTTCTGACTACTTTGATTTTCGATATAAATGACTAGCAGTGTACTACACAAAATGAATACGGGATTAAAAATTATAATGAGTTTTGCAATACCATGTATATTTTTGATTTATAGCGATGTTTAAATATTACGACAACATTGAAAATGACTTGAGTGGAGTCGAAAGTTCGTTTTTGTCAATTGTAATTGTTATTATAAATTTTATGATTTAACTTAAATTAAAGTTCTTTGTTACCTTACTGGCTCTTTGCCTTTCTTTTGACTACATTGTTTTATACTTACGAAGCCTTATTATTATTTATTAATTTTTTCTTGTCCTTTAATTACCATAACATTGTTTCTCTTATTTTCATTTTCACATAAAAATGAATTTTCGGTGCAAAAATGAAAATAAAAAAAACAATCTCCAGTAACCTTGAGCTTAACAATTGTTATTCAGGACATGATCTTGAACAACATTCAAGAAGTTTAACTGTCGGTTGAACACCTTGCATAATGCTAATGTCGGCAGTACTGTAACTTTCAAGCTTTATAACTCGCACTTAATGAAAATGAACTTAATTATAGTGTTTTGGAGTTTTGGAAAGCTCTCGAGATAAGCTACAAGAATATATAATGAAAAAGGGAAGATTCCATTTAAAAAATTCATTGACCCTGACCTGACCTTGACAACGTCATCCTAGATTAAATAACTACTATCGTTGAATGCGTTTTTTTAAGCCTTACAACTTTTGTAAGAAACATTTTAAATAAAAACAAGTTAGATAAAACAAAATAAGATTGCTTTAAAACATTTGTAAAAATGGACGACAACTATGCTTATTCCTCCTGATAGTCAATAAATAATCGTGATAAAAAGTGATAAAAGGCACAGTAAGTGTTTTCATTCAATGCGTATGCGTAGCTTCTTTTCACTTACACGCGTTTTTTATCACTTTTTACAGAATTGTGAGACAAGCTATGTATATTGCTATATCACAATGTAATATTGCAATAATTTTATTGAAATATTACAATATGATATATTATTCTACAATATTACTACAATATCACTTAAATATTGCAGTACGACATACCGCAAAGCAATATTATCGCAATATCGTTCAATTATTGCATTACACTTTATTGCAATATTATTGCAATAGCATTGAAATGTTACAATGCATTTTATTGCAGTCATCTTTCTAAGATAAATAATACTACGTTTTTTATTTTTATTATTGAATAAATATTAAATATTAAATGTAAAAAAATTAGGAATATAGATTGAACATAACTCACAATGAATACAAATAAGCTGTATTGTGTCTTATATCTTATTTATATCTATTGTAGTTCTATTTAATATTCATTCACAATTTTTTTATTTCTTCAATATTCAATATTTTTCTCCTGTTCTTAATTTTTTTTATTATGCGGGACCAAATAATACATCATTGAAATACATATACAAGTCGGTATACCAACATTCGCCGTTCAAAATATAATATAATAGTGACGAAGGTTTAAAAAAATTAAGTAAAACGTGTATTAATGAATTATTATTTTTAACAATAATCTTTGAAATATAAGGGTTGAAATATGATTATATCTACATATAGTACGAAAGTATACTTACAGTACGAAATATTGTAGTAATATTTTAATAGTGCGCAATATTATAAAAATTGCAACAATAATGCTGTAATATTGAAAATTTTTTCATTTTATTGAATATATTATAATAGTATTGAAAAATATTTTGTAGAAAATATTGCAATATGTTGTTGCAAAATTACAATTCAATAAATAAGTATACGGTCCCGCCACGAAAGGGACGCTTTTCTTAAAGAGAAAATGTCCAGAAGGACATTCTATAAGAAGGAATACGAGTATTCTTTATAAGTCGAGTAGGCGAGTGAAATTAAAATTACAATATTTTGCAAGATTGAAGCAATATTTCCAATAAAATATTATAATTTCAATAGTACAGTAATATCGCTGCAATTTTTGTAATACTGTGCATTATTGAAATATTACAATATTGCTACAATATTTCATGCTGAAAATAAGTACGCGGCCTAGCCACAAGAGAAATACGCTCGTAAGAAGGAAATATCCAGCAGTTCTATAAAAAGGAATACGCAAATCGAGTTGGCATGTCTTCTGGAGATTCCCTTTTTTGGGAGTGCTTTTTAGAGAGTGTTTCCAAATGTTCTTTATCGTGACTTTAGAGTGTAATATTATTACAATACATAGAAATACTATCGCAATATTGCAAAATATTAGCATAATATGTAAAAATATTGCTTGATATTACAAAAATGTCGCAAAAATATTACTTAATACAATGAATTTGCCGCGGATATTTAATATTGCAGCAATATTTATACAATATTATTGACATATTACTATATGATATTATACAGCAAATTTATAATGTTACTACAAGATTACTACAATATTACATGCTGTGTGAGATATGATTATTTTATAACAGTATTTTAGACAGTAACGATCATCTCTATCGCATTTGCTTACACACCAATCTCTATGTTATATATTGACTTGATCTTATTTTATTACATTTTATTATATACTATGACTACACAACACATTTTCGCTTATAAAGGTATCAATTTTATATTTATTATATCCACATTTCTCTTTTTTACACTTTATATTTAAAATTCCATGAACTTAATTTATTTTTTATTTTGCTTAATACATTTCTGTATATTAACAGATCTTTCCATTATTTTATTCGATTGACTACTTATAAGATTACCGATTATGAACTATGTATTGGCGTTACCATATTATGTCATCAAATCTTGTACTGCAATTCTTCAGAAATTGTGACTAACAATGAAATGTTATATGCGAGATTTTTACATCGAATCATTCTTTCGGATTATATCTTTATCGAAGTCTGTATAATAATGTATTTTTTATGATTTTTGAGCATGGCTATTACCGTTATATTTTAATTATAATTAAACGTGTAAATGACGTGCGCGTTATAATCACAGTATAATCATAGCGACAATAAACGTTGGCACCTTTGATGTAAGTGTCCTTAGGTCACATGATTCACCGCCAATGTTATGAAATGTATACAATAGAGTTATGATAGAACAGGCTCTTAAATTTGAATTTTTATTAAGCTTCTAATATGTCCGCCATATTCCTAAGTGTACAAACCGATACATGCGCACTAAAAATTACAAATCACAATAAAGTTCACTGTTGCTACTGGGTATAATTATACTGTTATAATTTCGACGTAAATCGAGCCGTATAGATTAAAAGAATAAAGCAAAAATATGGAAATAAAAAAGCGCGAAAGTTGAAAAATTCGATAGTTTTTCAAATTAATGAGAGAACAGCAGAGAAGTAATGAAAAGTTTAGATGAAAAAAGATTTCGAGCAGATGACAATTTAAAATCGTCTATAAACGAAAAAAGTTACACTAAAGGAAATGCAAACTAGATTTAGGACACTGAGGCATAAGTAAAAATATATTTTATAGGAAATAAATAAATTTGTTGGTTATACATGCTTTTGATTTATTGAATGATAATTTTGTAATAATGTTATTTGCCGTTTTTAATTCAATAACAAAATTCGAAGAGACAAATGAGAAAAAATAGATCTGGCAATTACATGTTCTCATTTTCGTATAAATAAGCTAACATGTTACAACGTTATAATGAGTCAACATGATATAATGAGAAATATAATACCAACGTTCCTGAATGTGTAAACGCGACTTGCTTAAGTAGGAGTTATAACATCAGCGTCACTAAGTCGAAGTTATGATGACGTGTAAACATAATCTATAATGATCATAGCTAAGACTTTTCTATAAGGCGTATAAAGTATTAGAAAATCAACCAATTAAAATTTCTGTTCCATAACATGAGAGTAAAGGATTCTGATTGGTTGGTTCGCTTATGCATTATGTATTCTGCCTTATGCAATAGTCTGTGCTGCTGCCTAATGACCACATCACAGACTCTTGCATAAAGCGTAATGCATAGTGCATAAGGGAATCAACCAATCGAAATTCTTCTTTTTTATGGAATGGGGGAAAAAAGGAAAGATTCTGATTAGTTGATTCGCTTGTACTATGCATTATGCAACAGTTTGTGCTGTGATCTTAAGGGCAATACAAAATTACATAAGCTGCATAACTACATAAGGCCACTAAACCAATAAGCATTTAACATAAAGACATGTGTCACGTCAGCGATACTTATAAAACTTGTCCAGGAATGTCCCTGGCCAAATTACAAATTTTTCCTTACTTCAATAACCGACGGGGCACTAGAACTGCAGGGACCGCCCCTGACATCCTCTCCCCACCTCACGCGCCCTACCAGCATGGAGGTTCCTTTTTCCTGAAAGCGTTCGGGTTCTAAAAACGGGACTTGCTCTCTCTCGCGAGCAGCGAGTGTTTTAAGGAGTTAGTTCAAAACCTCCCGGGGTCAGGTCTGGTCAAAGAGAAACGGTCTCTTCCAGAGTATCGTGATTTCTAGTTTAATTCCTAAATTCTACTCGCGTGAGCAATCCAATCTAATCATAGGTACATCTTATTTAACCTTCCTAGTTAACCGCATCTAATTATTAGTTATAACATAAGTCTGGATATGTGTGTAGCAACTGCAGAAGTTATAAAATACACAATTACTTTTGAGCAATTATAAGTACGTATATATAATAATATTTGACGAAACTTCTCCTTTTACAATAAACGCCGCCGCGCGTATACGTTTATCGTTTAACTTGGAGATCGTGTGTGTGAACGAGCGGAGTGTGTCAGCGCCGGCCAATCATCGAGCACCTACAAGGAGCCTGACCAACCGGAGTCCAGACTGAGCCGCGTGTCCCGCACCACGGACCGAACCACCAGCAAGATTCATGAAGGGATTACCGTAGGTTTCTTCTTAACCGAAAGGACGCGCAACTCTCGATTTGTTACCCGCCATTGGTCCCCGGTTTGTCCAGGTATCAATTACCAACGGTTGGACCTTGGGACGTAACAT
>NW_011627085.1:718211-831804 GCF_000204515.1 Acromyrmex echinatior | reverse complement strand
CGAATCGTTTCTCTACTGATATTTAAAGCCTCCTCCATCATTTTTAGTGATGCATTGCGATCGTTTGCAACAAAATCACATACTTTTTCGATCATTTCGAGTGTTCGAACCAAAATTGGCCGTCCTGATTTTTTGTCATCTTTAAGGGTCTCTCTGCCTTCCAAAAAACGCTTATGCCATTCAAAAACAGTTGTACGACCTAGACATTGACAAGTTTACTGCCGTAAACTTGTTGCATTGATCGGAATGTTTCTGATGTACTTTTACCAAGTTTTGCGTTAAATTTAATCACTGCTCTTTGTTCCATATTAAAATTTCTACTTCGACCAAAATCTTGTTTAACATGAACTGTCATATCTTCGTTATATGTCATCCAAAATGAATGAAACTTTGACAGATGATAGCAAAATGTTCAATCTTTAAAATGCATGTTTGAACGCACAGATGTCGCCACTGGTTGCTGAGATGTGGTTCATGTCCGGGAACATATTTGTCGCACTGTGTATATCAAGTTAAATTTCTCGATTTTAGAAAACAACATAGAATAGAATAAAAGACGCAGCATTGGAAGATTTTTCAGCTGTGTTCTAATAAAATTTAATTAATTTTTTGAAGTCCCAAAGGCTCTAAAATGAAAGATATAATATTTTTTTTGAAATGTTTATCGAATAAATGAAATCTCCTAATACTTTAATATGTATTTGATCTACATTGTGATTTACAGAAGACCTCAAAGGACAATACTATGCTTGCAGAAACGAGTTACGAGCTTTAGTATAAGAGTAAAGTGTATTCGAAAATTTCATTTATATGCTACGTCTACTACGAGATTGCCGCTTGTCATTCCGACATCCGAGCAGAAAGGAAGCTTAACCATATATATATATATATATACATATATATATATATACATACATACATACATATATTTATACATACATACATATACATATATTTATATATATGTTATTTTATATATATGCATCAATAATTTACTAAATAAAATGTATGTAAAAGACAGAACAGTGTAATTAAAATAATTATCTTCATTTGTATTCATATGTAAATAATATGGTATGTTTCTTGTTTAGGAAGAAATTATTTCAACAAAATTGAAATAACTAATATCATATTTATTTTATTATTTTTCCTCTCAAAAGAAAAAACTTTGACCAGGGCACGTTTATTGATATGGACCTGAGTAGGTCGATAATTCAGATCATTTCTATGGTTCAGCGACGCACTTTTCATTACAGCGCCGCTGTCGGAATATCGCGGAACTAAAATACTGCTTAGTTTCATGGCTTCACATCAATTTCACTCGTAATATACAAACGAAATTTTCGGATACACCTTTCTCTTATACTAAAACTCCTACCGCGTTTCTAAAAGCATAGGATTGTTCGTTTAGGTTTTCCGCAATTCGCCAGCTACTTTTTATGAACATGCAAGATCTGAAACTCTTATATGCAACACATATTGTGATGTGTTGACTGCAGAAGCCCATAACAAAACTGTAAGTCTTTAATTTTCTTTCGTTTTTCGTATTTAAATGTAGTTGGCGAATTGCGTTGTTGTCGATACTTTAATTGTGGAGAAGGATTTTTCAATCCCTAAACAATTACGAGAAAGATGTTTTTAATATTTAATGATAAAACAGGACACTCCAGCATCCCCTTCGAAACATAAAACGAAAATTCGGACTCACTAATTCGCGATATAGACAGGAAGAATACTACGCTATTTTCACTGCCAACAATTATTAGGGGGTTGCATTAAAAGTTACTGTTTTTTCTTTGTATTTGAGCACTTATTTCAATAACAAAATATATGAATACCTCAATCAAAGTATTTTCCCTCGGAAACTATGATTTTTTGCCACTTTTCAGGCAGAAATTGAATTCCACGAAAGAATGGTCTGTCTTTTGAATCAATCCATTCAGCAAGCAAATTTTCGACTTCGCTATAATTGAAAGTGTGTATCTTCCAGAGCATGTTACATCGATCGAAACAGATGATAATCGCTTGGTGCTAAGTCCGGAGAATACGCTGGGTGCGGGAGAACCTCCCATTCGAGATCCATCAGTGTTTGTTTCACGATTATAGCAACATGCGGCCGAGCGTTATCATGGAGTAAAATCACCTTTCGACGATTTGATGCAATTGATGGTCGTTTTTGCATTTAAACGTTCAAATTACCATTCAAACGTTCCAATTGTTATTGATAACGCTCGGCGGTGATTGTTTCGTTCAGTTTAAGCAGCTCATAATACACGACACCCTCCATATCCCACCAAATACAGAGCATTGCTTTGTTTGTCATGAACGTCACAATCACCACTTTTTCGAATCGTCGAAACCAGTTTCTACATACTGTTTCCGATGGAGCAGATTCATCATAAATTTCCGCAAACAATCGATGAGTTTCAACTGCACTTTTTTTCAAATCAAAATAGTATAGAAGTATACATCGAAAAAACAACTTATCACATTCCATTTTAATTCAGTTATAGAAAAGCACATATGTAACCAAGGATGACGTCTGTTGACTGAATTTTAGTAGGAAATGTTCACACTTCAAAATGATATAAGTAGCAGATGTCTCTGACCATAGCATACGCAGCTACTGTCATCTAAACATGAACAGTAACTTTTAATGCAAACCCCTAATATATAACTGATTTTTGCCTTTGATCTTAATAAAGAAAGCTACATTTAATCAAAATAAATCAGCAGTAAAAATTTATTTAAAACTTATTTAGAATTAAAAACAATTTATATCTTTTTTCTATTTAAAATAGAAAATAAGAACTAAAATGTATCATAAGAAATTATTTAAAATAATATAAGTATTAAATAATATTTATATCTTATTTTATTTTAAAAATATATATATATATTTTAAATAATGTTACTTTAAACAATCGATTTTTGCACATTTATTTATGGATCCTTTCCTTTTCCATTCCTCTCTTCATTTCTCTTATTCATTCTTTCTTTCTCGTTATTTCTTTCTCTCTCACTTAAACGGAAATATAATTTTAATTACAAAGTTGCAGAAGTCAAAGTTTAATAATTCGACATACGCTGCCAAAAGTTTAAGTTTGCGTATAAAATTTATAAATGTTCCCGCAAGATTCTATTTGAAACTTTGATTTACGTCAATTTACATTACTAAAAATTTTTTCTCAGTTTAGAAGTAAATTGACGTTTTATTTGGTACAGTAATGATTAACGTAGCATTGTTGATTTTTAAGGAAATAAAAGCATGATCATAAAGCATTTTTTCCAAAACTGTGTCCATTTTAAAAGACAGATGGAAAAGCCTTTCATTCAGGACAAATAAAATATATATAAGCATTGTGTTGACAGATTATCTAGAATAATGAGAAAAACTAATCACATACTAATAGCTACTTAATAAAGGTATTTAATATTCTTTAAAACTTTTCTTGTAAAGAATGTGTTTTGAGAAACATCAAACATTATATATTATTTTTTCATAAGACAATGAGGAAAATAATAAAAATGCGTTATAATCTATAAATTTAGTTTTCTTTTATGCAGAAGATACATTAATTAATTAATGCAGTCTTAAACTTTTAGCCGACAGTGTAGCTAAGACCATGATGTAATAAGATATGATAACAATTTGGAACAGCCTGTTGTAAAAGTTATATAAAGAGTGATTCGCCATTAAAAAGTTCAGTTCCTTATTATCTGCAACTTAAACAATAGTAGTGATATTGCAAATAACAAAAGCAGGTATAATTAACAACATAAAGAAAGTAAAAAAATAAGTACATAAATTCAAAGTTGTTAGAATGGTAAAAAATTTTCATGTAAAAATATTTATACAAATATATATAATAATTATGATTATATTCAAAATATGTACATATATCATTTTTTCTTTTGTAAACTTACTGTTCGGTACAGAAAAATAATAATAATACCAAGAACGAATAAATAATTTTAAAATAATTTTTGTATTATTTTATTTTGACAAATCAAGTTTGAAGAAATAAGAAATATTGCTTATATGAAATTATATGTATATCAATCATTACATGGGCAGTTCGATAAGTCAATAACTTTAAAAGGAGACTTTTGAATAGTATTGTATTATATTTTATAAACTGTAGTATTGTATCATATTTTAAATAACGCCCATTTCGTTATTTGTAACTAAATATGTTCATTAACATTATTTTACTTTAAAAAACTCTTATAAACAATGTCAATCAAAATTTCTTCGCTTCAGAAAGAAAATGTAACAAATCCATCGAGACGAAAGGATTCTTTACATTTTTACTTTTACACGCCACTATGTAGGAACATATATCGTTCAAAATTATATTCATTTATATATGAAAGAATTTACTTGGTAACTAATCTATAAGTTAAAAGTTAAGTGATAAAGTTAAAAAGTTAATAACTCTTATTTCAACTTAATTAATTTCAAATAAATTTACTGTTAACTTAACTTCAATTAATTAAGTCATAAAATTAATTAAGTTGTAAAATTAATTTTACAACTTATTAACTTTTTCGGAATCTTTTTTGAAATCTTTTTATTTTTGAATGTGAATTTTCTTATAAAATTTAAACAATTAAAAAAAATCCAGTAATCGTAATGAACATTATAATGTCCTGCTAATACAAAGTTATTTATGTTTTCCTTAAGATTCAAATAAGAAAAAGAAGAATAATTTAAAAGCATTGTTTCAAATTTTATTTAAATATTGTACAATAGGTATATTTTTATATAATAATTATTAATTTCTATAATAACAATTAATAATCACTATCAGTAAATACGCATATAAAAGATCTGAAAGACGTCTTAAAAGAGATATCTTTAAGACTTATCTAAAAGATGTCTTTTAGATGACTTTTAGGCAAGTTTTAAAAACGTCTTTTTTTAGAATGTCTTTTAGATATCCTTTTTAAAACGTCTTTAAAATTTATTTAATAGACATTTTGAAGACGATTTTTAATCATATCCTTTTTTAAGATATCTTTTAGACATATCCTTTTAAGACATCTTTGAGAATAAGAATAAGACGTATTACAGTTTTGTTATAATTCGTAAACCAGCGATGTCAAGTATCGAGTAATGTGATAGTTCACGGATAAAAATAACATAATTGTCGATATCAATGGTATCACTGATGTCAGTGTTGTCAATGGATACGTTGTATATGTCGCTTATTATTAGAGCTATCCCTGATGCACAGCCTGCAGAGACAAGTTTTCAACAGAGCCTGCTACTAATTTTCGATTGCAAAAAGACAACAAATTGTAAAGTTTGTATTATCTAACATTATCAGCAAATTGCTGTCAGAAATATGACAAAGCCTACTAGACATGCTATGCCAGCAGATTAGCGGCAGAAACCGAACAAAGTCCTGCACAACTGACAGGTTAAGAGCAGAATTTGATTCAAACAGACTCTGCTCGGTTTCTGCTACCAATCTGCTGACACAGTCTGTCGAGCAGCAGGCTTTGTCGACAATGAGGATAGTTTTGTAATCAGTTCTGCAGAACAGATTTTGACTTCATGCACGATTTCGAAAGTCGCTTCGTGTGAAAGTCGTGCGCCCTTAAGCAGGGAGGGGAGGTGGGATGAAAGTTGTTTGTATGGAAAGTTATATTGTTCGAAAGAGAATCGTACCACCTTACTTTCGAATGACGTCTCATTTCGATATCGTTTGAAATGACCACATCCCTTCTTGGCACATTTCCGAAATTTTGAAAAATGCTCTCTTCTCTTGAAAAATATCTCTAAACCTTTTGAGGTATAAACGAAAGTAAGAGAGGTACAAATAGGTACAAATGATTTTCTTTCGAGTGCCGTTGGTCTCATTTCGATATATTATATTTAAAAATGGCCGATTTTTCCTCTTAGCGCATTTTCGAAATTTTGAAATCGCTGTATCTCCGAATCCTTTGAGGTACAAGCGAAAGTAAGAGGGACACAAACGTGGTACAAAAGGGATACAAACAATTCTCTTTCGAATGCCGTTAGTCGCATCTCGATATCTTTTAAAAAGAGTAATTTTCTAATATGATGATTATGCAAAAATTGAAAGGCGCTGTATTTCTATGAACCCTTTAAAGTAACACAAACAGATACAAACGATTCTCTTTTGAATGGCATAAATAAAATTTAAAAATCTTAAAGTTGCGCGCTGGCCATTTTTTATTCTTAATTTTTTTTGTTTAACTGTTTGAGATACAAACAAAATAATGATCGGTACAAACAGGTACAAATGAAGTACAAACGCGCAAACGGTGTTAATTTTTATTTTTGGTAAACTTAGACGCCAGGTTCTTTAAAAGGTACATAATAAAGTGATTATATGCACAGATAATATTTACTCCTTTAATATTTGTGTGACTCCTGAGACGTAAATTCTCGCACGATGTAAATATTAGAATTATCATATAGTAAGAAATAATACATTTTTCGAGTAGTTTATAACACATTTAAAAAATAATATGTTAACACATGTAATAAATAATATGTTAAATTTTTATTCGATAATTTTTATTGTTTACGTTTTTTTCATATAAAGTAACATAATATTACAAATTTAATTCTAATATAAATAATGCTTTTGAAATTAACTTCTGTTTCTTAACTTCAAATTTCAATTAATCTTAACGCAACTTTATTCAAGTAAGTTTTCTGTTTATACTACTTACAACAAAAATGAATTAATTTTAGAGATCATTAGCTTTAACTTAACTTACTTAGAGAAGTTTCACAATTGTTCAGAACCGATTTGATTCTTCATGAAATATGTTGTTAAACACGAAAATCTAAGAGACACGTATTTTTTTATACGTGCTTTAACTCATGTTTAAGGGGTGAAACACCCCTTTGAAAAAAAAAATAGTATTTTTCTTTCGAAGCGAGTGTTGTCGGAAATATGAAAAATAAAAAAAATTTTTTAAACAAAAGTTGTACGGTTTCTATTTTAAAATTATAAAGAAAAAAATTTTGTTTATTTTTTTGTTTAACAAAATACTTCCATCACCCATAATTTTCTTAAATCTTCAAAATTTTTTTTAAAGATTATTTTTTTATGAATTCAATCATGTGTAATAAAGTTACATTACGACACAGCATTTTTGAGAATTAATTATTAATACTTCCGTATATACATTATTCATGTTCATGCGTAATTAATTGTCGAAACAATGAAATACATAAATCAACGAATAAGGAAATTAATTGAATAAGAAAATGATATTTGTAATTGATATTTGTAACAAATTATAAATAATGTTAAGTTATAATAATTTTTCTCCTTAAAGTGAGTAAAACTTTTTTATTCATCTCTGTATATTATTTCCTTATAATATCTTAATATTATTCTTATTTTTAGTTTTACGCTTTAATATCTTATTTACTTTTACTTATTATCTTTTACAATACATTTTCAGATACTGTTTTACTATTAAAAAGTAAATATAAATTTACATAAACGAAATAATATAATAACATTAAGTCTCATTTTTATGATATTTTATATTTTATTTAAGAATCTCGTATATAACGGTCATAAAATAGTTATTAATTTAACATTTATATTTCTTACAGATCATTTTAAAATGTGATTAAAAGAAGCTTATTTTCCAAACATTGGTTCCAATAGCGTTCTTCTTATCTTTTATGGACTGGACATTATTCCGTTATTATTTCAGATTTAACACCTACAGGAAAACATATTATTATATCAAACATATTATATTATGATTATACCGAAAGACCTATAGGGAAAATATAACCATTAGATATTTAGAATTTGGAAAAATTTTGCTAAAAGATTTTCAAATACTGTTTTATTATTGGAAGGTAATATAAATTTGAACGAAATAATATAATAAAATTACAATCTCCGATACATATTCAATTGTCACCCCCATGATATCACAACTTATTTAAATATTCGTGGTTTAAAAGTTATATAAACGAAAGATCACAAGAATTTAAAAATACAGTAGAATTTAATTTTGACGAAATTTCAACAACATGATAAGGTTGCAGTAATATAGCCGTAGTAAAATGTTCATGGTGTAAGAAATCATTATGTTTAAAACATTTTTTCATTGAGTATCATTATTATGATGAGTATGAGTAAACGATACAAGATATAAATTTATTGTGTATTAGCATTTAGAAATTATTTCATTATTAAGTACGTTTAGAAATTATTACGTAAACAACAAATAAATAAGATATTAAAACTGAAAATAATATTAAGAGAATAATTTTAAGATATAAGGAAATAATGTATAAAAATAATTTAAAAAAATTTCACTTTAAGGAAAAATATTAAAAATTATTATAACTCTTAACATTATTTATAATTTGTAATGTTACAAATCATGTCAATTTCCTTATTTGTTGATTTATATATTTTATTATTCCGAATTATTTACGCATATGAGCATGGATAGCGTATATACGGAAGTGTTAATAATTAATTCTCAAAAATAATATGTCATAATGTAACTTTATTACACAATTTGATTAAATTCGTAAAAAATAATCTTTAATTTAATAAAAAAAATTCAAAAATTTAAAAAAAGTATGAGTGGTGGGGATATTTTGTTAAACAAAAACATTAATAAAATTTCTTTTTTTTATAACTTTAAGATACTCTTGAAATCGTACAACTTTTATTAAATATTTTTTTCTATCTTTTATACTTCCGACGATATTCGCCTCGAAAGAAAAATACTGTTTTTTTTTTCAAAGGGGTGTTTAACCCCTTAAACATGAGTTAGGGCACGTATAAAAAATACATGTTTCTTAGATTTTCGTGTTTAATGACATATTTCATGAATCAAATCGATTTCGACAGTTGTAAAACTTCTCTTATTAGTTAAAAGACAAATAAACTCATATTCAACCTTGAATAAAATAAATATACATAGTATTTTTTTAGAATATCAGTGTATAAAAATCATGGATGACAAAGGAACAATAGCAAGGAACAATGTTTCCGGTGAAGAAATCGTTATTTCTGGTATTGCTGGCAGATTTCCTAATTCGGATAATATGAATCAATTGCGAGAAAATTTATTCAATAAAATTGATCTCGTTAGAGCAGATCATGAGCGATGGGGAAAAGGTAAAAATTCAAATTTATAGTTACACTTCATATTTTTATATTTATGTATGATTGATTGAGAATAGAATATGCCACTCCTTCGGTACTAAATATAATTATATGCATATTTATTGGTCAATGACGTATATCATAAATTAAAATTATATATAACATTATAAACAAAAAATATAAAATCCTTATGTGAATACATCTAGCTTTAGAGCATCCGGAATTCTCACGCCGTATGGGTACTGTCAATAAAGCAGAAAAATTTGATGCGGATTTTTTCGGATTATCTTTTGAACAAGCACACACACTCTCAGGTGAAGCAAGATTGTTATTGGAACATTCTTACGAAGCAATTATCGATGCGGGGATTAATCCAACGCAATTACAAGGAAAAAATACTGCTGTCATTATAGGAGCATCTTATATTGAACCACAAGCGAAATATCTCTATACAAATGTTCAGGTAAAAAAATATACATAAAAAATATATCATATATATATATATATACATCGATTATCTCGCGAATTGATGATTTTATTGAAAAAATTTTGGAACGAAAATTGCATGGCTTAAAGGGGATCACATGATGGAAATGTAGACTTGACTTTGAGTGACCTTGTCAAAATCAGATAAAGATCATTAACGTGTTTTTAAATGGAAATCCCTATTTTTTATTACATATTCTTGTAGCTTATCTCGAGAGCTTTCCAAAACACTATAATAAAGTTATGTTTTATTGAGTACTTTCCGAGTTATGGAGCTTGAAAGTTACAGTATTGCCGGCATTATCTATGTACGCATGCGTGTGTGAGCGGGATTCTTACGCGCGCGCGTTTTCGCGATCTATCCATACTACTTAATATACACTCACGCGCACGGAATGAATCCAATCCTTCCCAATTAAACGATTTAATTTTCTTCTTTTTCTCGTATAGCTTTTTCTTTCAATTTTTTTACATTAGTGGGCTTTTTCAAAGTTTTTTTCAAAATGGCCGCTTACAGTTCAAATGAAAGCGTTAATATTATTCTTATTCTTGATAAAGCTGGACGAAATTATTGTAGAACAGAAAGAGATTGTAATAGATATCCGTTTAGACGACATCTAAATGCAATGCAGATAAGAAAATTTTCAGATAAGAAGGATCGGTCTTGTCTTAGTTGGCCGGATCAGTGATCGGTCTTGCCCTATAACTTAATAAGTATTTAACAAAAAGTAATTTTATTATAGTATTTTGGAAAGTTCTTGAGATAAGCTACAAGAATATGTAATAAAAAATAGGAATCCTTTTAAAAAAACATTAATAACTTTGACCTGATTTTGACAAGGTCATTCAAGATCAAATCCACATTTCCATCATGTGTTTCTCTTCAAGCATGCAACTTTCATTCAAAAAATTTTTCAATAAAATCATTGATTCGCGAGATAATCGACCATATCGTGTGTGTGTGTGTGTGTGTACGCGCGCTTGTGCAAGCGTTTATTATGTGAAACTCTATGTTCTTAGACAGCTGATCGCAACGAGTGCCTCTTTTGGTTGCTCGCGTCAGACGGTAAATGCGTCGCCCCTGCTTCAATATGCGTGATTTGCTAACTTTATCCTTTAATAACTCAAAAAGTAAGCGTCAGATAAAATTTTTGTAAAGGAAAAATCGTCTCAGAATTCAGTCTTTGCAAGGACACAAGGTTATTCTGAATCATCCTGTAAATAAATTTCAGAGGCATTCATCATGAGCTGACTATTTTTAATTTATTGCCAGAGGCATTTCGATTATCAAATCGGGTGAAATATGATACGGAACCAATTCATAGAATTTTGTATCTGCAATTGAAAACATATGAATGAATTGTCATGATGAAAAGTTGGTTGCTTGACACAACTGAAACAAAGAAACTAATGAACACATCTGTCTGAAAATTTTAACAACGAAGCATTAAATTTTTCTAAAATTAACAATTTGATATTTGTGCGGTCATTTTTGTATCAGAGAACTGAGAACTTTTCAAACTTACATCCTCGTATAAGTCAACATATCAATAATATCTGTATAACTTTTATCTCTTTTTATTAGATAGAACAAAAAGAGTTATATTATGTATATATGTACAATGCCATATTAATTTATTAATAATACACATTATGTGTCTAATCCAAAATTGGACGTAAGGAAAAAGTGCTAATACGGGTTTGTATCGATATAACTGTTAGTTAAAAATCTGTATTTTATATATATTACAGTATTGGTGTTGTACTAATATTGTAACGCGAACTACATTGCATGTGTATATAATATAACTGTATTTCTAAAGCCTGATTGTTCCACAATGTAAGATTAACTTTAATCCCGATTCATTTTATTTCAATTCAAAAATTGGAAAATTTTCCAAAATTAAAGTAAACATTTGTAGAACCGATTCTAATAAAATGTTTTTGTCCCTGAGCTAAGATGATAATGTAGGAAATAAACGCAATAAAAATAATCGATAATTATCGGAATTTTCTACATGATGATATTAACTCAGAGAGCGTAAGTATCTTATACATTGAAAATGAAAATCTATAATATCGACCTTAATCAAGTTCAGCTGTCATTCCAGCATCCTCTTTATTAACTATATTACGCGTGAACTCACAATCGATAACCGCTGACTCAGTAAACTCACGCATTTTAGTCCAACTGATAACCGTTGACTCAACGATTTAACGTATACATGAATCCGGCCATGAAAATGTAAAATATTATTATCTATGATATATATATATATATACTTATATATAATAATTTCCATTTTATACCGATATAAATGAACATTAGAAATTATAACTTGACGTTTCAGGCATTTATTTCATATATTCAACTTCAATAAGAAATATTTTTGTAATGTGCTGTAAAATATACGATAAATCATATCTCCTGTGAAAGTATCTTGATGTAAAATACATATACATAATATTATATATAAAAATAATAAGAAAGTGATTACAGAATCTATTTGAAATGATAGAAAGGGCTAAGAGCCAATGTTAGTTGTTAATTGTTAATGTTTACTAATTTAAAAAAATCAAAGTATCACATAATTAAACAAACATTTCATCCTCTATCACTAGACATTCTTAATGTTAGTCAAATATACATAATAATTGATCCTACCTTACAATACATTTATAAAATGAGCAAATTTATTGTTACGCTTATAAAAGTTACATAATTAAAATAATAACCGTCATGTAAATATTCTATAATAAACACAATTATTACTTCTCTCTTCTAATTAAATGATTTCAAATACAATAATTTTTAAAGCAAAAAATTTATGTTTTAAAGTAAAAAATTTGAAACAGAATTTGTGTTTTTAAAGCAATGAATAGTGTTTATAGACAACAATATATATGTAAATATCTTTATTTTTAAATATTTTATATTTTTGCGCAAAAGTGCATGTAGGCAATCGATCTGTAGATAAATGAGATATGGGCAAACAATGCTGTAGACTGTGTAGACAATCGATTTATAAGCAAATGAACTTTCTCGAATAGATTCTGTAATCTTTTTTCACTTTAATCTTTTATTTACGTGTGAAAATTGTAACGGCAAATGTACTGCAATTATTACAGATAGGTGGTCAGAATATTATTGGATGCCATAAATCTGCAACGGCAAATATGATTTCATACTTCTTGGATCTGAAAGGACCATCTTATACCATCGATACAGCATGCAGTTCTAGCTTGCATGCTATGGCCGTTGGTTATGATTATATCATGTCAGGAAAATGTGAAGATGCAATAATTGGAACAGCAAATTTATGTTTTGCTCCCATTGTAAATCTGCAATTCACTCGACTTGGTATTTCCAATATAAATAATTATCTTTTGCATTTTATTAAAATTTAATAATCTAATAATACAATATGCATGTGACATTTAAAAACCATTTAATCCACTTTCGTAATTTACAAAAAAAATAAATAAACTACAACTATATAATTTTGAAAAAAAAACACACTTACATTACTTGTAGAGGAGACCGGGGCTAGTTATAGTACGAGTTGATTGTCAAAATGCTCATAACTCAAACAGGACATGACAGAAAAATTTCTTTTTTTTACTGTAGATTGCTGATATGACATTAATTTGTCATGTAAAATGATTTGCACAAGCATTGTATATATTATTTATAGTGAGTTTTAAGAAAATAAAATTAGTTAGTAAATTTTTCTTATCATCTATTTTGTTGTTTGAGAAATCTTTGGCATTATTAATCGTCCTGTATTCATAGAAAATGACATGTCATAGAAGATATTTATTACAATTAATTAATCATTACTCTGACAAAGTTTGTGAATACAATCTCTTTTATTAAAAGTGATTATAATAAATTTACGAGTAATTTTTTTTTAATATCTAAAGAATGTAGGTACATCATAACGTATATAATATTTCCAAATCAAGCATCCACCTTTTTCTAAAGATCACTAATCAAAAACTATGATAACTGGTCTCCCCCCGGTCTTCCCTACTTTACATTATCATAGACAAAACTGATAATTTTTTATGTAAATATGTATATGGATTAAATATCCATTGTACATGAATTAAATATGCATACTGTATTTTGTATCTTTTAGGCGTTTTGTCACCAACTGGTTATTGCAGACCATTTGATAGTGCTGCTAACGGTTATGCGCGTGGCGAAACGGCGGCAGTGGTATACCTTCAAAAGGCGAAAAATGCAAAGAGGATTTATGCCATATGTCCCCATATAAAATTAAACAACGATGGTTACAAAGAAGAAGGAATAACATATCCTTCATCACAAATGCAATATACTTTACTAAAGGAATTTTATGAAGAGTGCAAAATACCAACATCTTGTTTGGATTATGTCGAAGCACATGGTACCGCTACGATAGCTGGCGATCCTCCAGAAATTAATGCTATCTATAATGTTTTTTGTACAAACAGAGAAACTCCATTAATGATCGGCTCCGTAAAATCTAATCTTGGTCATACTGAACCTGCGAGTGGTTTCAATCAGATCGCTAAGGTAAAACAAGTAGCTTCTGTTTTCATCTATTATTACAAAACCTGCTTTTATTTCGTACATAATTATACACATATATACAAGCAGAAGATACACTTTATACAAATCGATCGATAAGTAACACTATAAGACTTTTCAAAACAAAGACTAAAAAAGATTGCGAAAATCTTTTATTAAATTCGATGTCCACTAAAATCAATATACACCTATATTCATAGTCCTTTCTTATTTTAAGAGTAGAGGAAGTCTCCATGAAGAATTCCTCGATTCTCCAAGGTCTCCTTGTTTCATCTCAAGTCTTCCTTCCCGAAGGAAGGAATATTTTAAGGATTTTAGTCATAATATAAAGACAAGGATATGCTCGTCCGGTGGTAACCCATTACGCATATATAAAAAACAGAAGGGATAAACACATGACCGTCAATAAATTACTAATTACGAGTGATTTCGATTAATACCGGTTTGGGTGCAATATGGGCTGTGTTCGCTTTGACGCTTACAGCCCTTGTGAGAGTCATTTGTCCTTGTTTAATATTTAATAAACAATAAAGATAATGCTTAAAGCGTTGTGAACGCATTGTGACAAAGCAAGTGCAGCCATGGTCGCAAATCGCGGCTGCACGTTTTATAAAGTGATTATACAATATTCTGTGTAGATCACAGATTAAACTGAAGTGTAGTAAAAAACTATAAAAATTATTATTAAAAAACGAAAAATCTTCCGATGAAATATTTTTCATTTCCAAAAGTTGAGTTTTCATTAAATGGCGTGAAGTCCGTGCAAAGAGAGATATCTCCGTTATCAAAGGCAAGGTTCTAAGAAAGTATATATTTGAATCATCAGCAATGAGGAATTTAGTATTTTTCGAAATGTGTGCAAAAAATTGCTTTTTCCCGTGGTTGTATTTTGTGATATTACTTAATGCAAACTATATAAGAAAATAATAAATGTTGTTCCTTTACTATTCATTTATGAAAAAATGATACACTTTTCACAATCTAGAGAGCTAACTAAATAATAAAAAATACTCATTAAATACATTTTTGAAATCAATCTCTTATTTGATATTTTAACCCTTAAGCACTAAGATAAAATAACGACACTTTTACTGAGATTGGTTCCTGAGACAGGGACAATGTAATGGGACAATGTAATGTAATCTATTGTTGACTGAAATATTTAATTTTCTTATCTTATTGTAATCTGTCATAATACAGGGTGGGCCATCTATTGGTACGTTTTTAAAAATGCGATCAAATGAGCATACATTGATATTTTTTATTAATTTTTTTTTTGTTGTGAAGCTAAAAGTATCCGCGTCAAGAATGAAAAACGATTTCGTTCATGTGGCTCCCTCTACTGGCCTTACAGTATGCCATTCGGTCACCCCAATTATTAATGACATTTTGGACTACCTCGGCGCCAATTTCACTCAAAACAGTCGTAATATAATGTCATCCACTAACATCCCTTTCTCACGAACTTTCCTCACCAATTTGCGTATAGCTCCTTCGGTGGGTGCTCTATCACGACCCATATTTCTTTTCAAAATTCGTACAGTTTCGGCGACACAGCACTGACTTTGAAAATAAGTTTTTAAAATTTCAAAACGCTCTTCAAGAGAAAACATGTTGTTTCGTGCCGCGGACGGTATGACTAATAAACTGTCAAAATTTCGGGTCTGTAGCTCGTTCGGTGTTGCCATACGACGAAATTCAAAAACGTACCAATAGATGGCCCACCCTGTACTTTTTGACGTTTGAATTCTTTATATACTGACACTTCACCACTGATAGTTTTTTTAAATTTTCATTGTACTTGTTATTTATTTGGTTTGTTAATTTAATATTGTATTTCTGTGTTTTAACACTAAAGAAGACTTTGTAAGGCGAAACGTTTGTGTAGAATATTATTTAGTAGTTATATTCTTATGTTAATTATATATATATTTAAAGTTATTCTAATTATAAGCTCAAAAAAGCCACGACATTGTTTAAATAAATTTGCATTTCATTTTATATTCAAATTAAATCAGTGTATAATGGCTTTAATGTGCATTAGTGCGCACTAATCAAATTCGCCATAATACTTATTATAAGGAAAAGGAGAAAATGCTTTTGACGCAGCTTATTTCCAAAGTTTGATTAGCTATTTCAATATATCAGTGCTATTATACACAAAAAAATGCATAGAAGTCAAAATTTGATTGGTTATTTCCAATATTGCTATCGCAATGGTACTTCTTGTATTCTTACATTATGCTAATAAGGCTTCTTGCTTGATCAAGTTTATAAAACGTGAAATGAGAAACAAGAAATCCTCATTCCTCAAGGAAAGACTATGAATACGGGTAACAATATACATATAAGAGCGTATAAGTCGATATTTGGCAAATTAATTCAAATTTATATCTCAAAATTGTTATTATTTATTAAAGGTAATAATAGCATTTGAAACCGGTTTTGTTCCACCAAATATCAATTATACATCTCCAAGGAATGATATAGATGCCTTGATAAACGGAACAGTTCGTGTCATCGAAAAACCAATGCAACTTCAAAATGGTTACGTAGGAATTAATAATTTCGGTTTTGGTGGATCCAATGCTCATGTGTTATTAAAGTGGAATGATAAACTGAAAATAAATAATGGAGCACCAAATGATGATTTACCTAGACTTGTCGTATTATCTGGACGCACTGAAGAATCAGTGAAATTGTTTTTAAATGATGTTAGTATAGATTTTTCAAAAATATTTCAATACTATTTTGAACAATTACAGATACTATGTTTTAACATAAAAAAATTTATTATTATAGATTGCTAACCAACCAATAGATGTAGAATATATTCGCTTATTACACGATGTCTATGCAGACAATATAAAAAATCATTCATGGAGAGGGTACATTATACTGAATTCTTTCCAACAAGATTCAATAAAGGAAATTCAAAATTGTGAAGGCGTGAAGAGACCTGTTTGGTTTATATTTTCATCCTTGGGTTCTCAATGGCCAGGAATGGGTACACTCAGTATTTCATATTTTATTAATAATATATGTACTAACTTGAATAACAAAATGATGTAACTTATAAACTAAAATTTTATTAGGTCGAAACTTATTAAAATTTCATACTTTTGCAAAAACAATAAGAAAATGTGACGATATTTTAAAATCGTATGATATAAGTGTCACAGATATTTTAACAAAAGCAGACAAATCAGTATGCGAAAACACGTTAAATGTTTGTCTTGGAATCGTCGCTATTCAGGTAAAAAATTTATTACTTTTCATAATTACACTTAAGTATATATCATAATATTTCAGTAAAACACATACTATAAATATATAATACATTTTTTTTAATGTCATTATACAGCTTTAAAAATAGATTGTTTACTAAATCGATTAAATTTGCATATTTTATTATTATATCAATAACAAATTTTTTAAATATATTATCCAACTATATATTTAAAATTATTCATATATACTTGTAGATTGGATTAGTAGATCTCCTAACATCCTTAGGAATTACTCCCGATTATATGATTGGTCATTCAGGCGGTGAACTTGGATGTGCATACGCAGATAAATGTCTCACCATAGAACAAACTATTTTATCAGCATACTTTATCGGTATAACGTGTACCAAAGAAAAAATAATTCATAGCTCAATGGCAGTTGTCAGTTTAAATTACGAGCATCTTAAAAATATATGTCCATTGGATATTGAAATTGTATGTCAAAACAGCGTCGTGTGTGGACCACCAGAATCCGTACAAGAATTTATGAAAAAATTAAAGGTAGAATTAAAAACAGCTTTTATACTTTATGAGGAAATAGAAAAATTATTTGATAGTTTTTAAAACATTAAAACATTCAAGCTACAATCTGCTACAGCTGTATATGTTGCATTTTTATGAAGATGGACATTCTATTTTATTATAGATATGTAGATGACATTTATACTGCAGTTTCTCTCTCAAAAATTGATATTCTTCTATAACATTTTAATTTATTTCATTCACATCTTCAATTTACACTAGAAATAGAGGCAGGAAAATTAGATTTTTTGAATACAATATTTATTAGTAATAATCGATTTATTTTTGATCGGTATTGCAAACCTACTTTTTCAGAGAGATTTTAAAATCATTCAATTACACAAAAGAAAGGTACAATTTTTTCTTTAGTTGACAGAGTTTTTTTACTTTCTGATTTTATGTTTCATAAATTCGAAAAATTTGACACTTATTAACATTTTATTAGATAATGATTACCCATTAACTTTTATTTTTGATACAGTTAATCAACGTATAAAAAATTCACTTAAAAATAAACACATAGTATATAAAGATTTGGTTGACATACTCGAGCTGTTATTATAAGGAATATGTAGACATTTTCGATAATTTTGTATAGCAATCTTTGTGATAAGTAAATGTCTGAAAAGGGCTCAATCCGGTAGCCGAAACTTGTAATGTTTTATATTTGAATTTAAACTGTTTTCTTTATTTTTATTTTTCTTTATTTGTAATTTATTCTATTTAATTGTGTTGACTTACTTTGTCCTTTATTTATTATTATTTATTTTGTATATAAAAATCCTATCTGTTAAATGTTGCATTTTTATATAATCAGGTCAATAATGTTTACGTGAAGGAGATCTACTGCAATGTACCGTATCACAGTTCTTATCTCGCACCGGCGGAAACTCAGCTTCTGCTTAATTTGAATAAAATAATACCACAGCCAAAAAAACGGAGTTCAAAGTGGATCAGCACTTCTATACCTCGCACCAAATGGTCCACTTCAACAGCAAAGTTATCATCGGCAGACTATCACACTCGAAGTTTATTAAACACTGTTCTATTTCAACAAACTACGGATCTAATTCCAAACAATGCTGTGGTTATTGAAATCGCACCAGACAATATTTTGCATCACGCTTTGACAGACTCCTTACATCCAAGTGTAACGAATATTGTATTGACTCAACAGACCAATAAAAATATTGATATAACTTTACAAGGAATTGGGAAGATCTACAATTGTGGTTTACAGCTACAAATTGCCAATTTATACCCACCAGTCGAATTTCCAGTTAGCCGAGGAACTCCTATGATTTCTCCATCAATCAGGTAAATTATCGTAATCGTAGTTTAGATGTCTATATAAAAATTGTAAATATACAAAGACTTTAACTTAATAAGGAGGCTCCTCACAATGGATTTGGCTGAAACTTAGCGCACTTTTTTGTCACTAGAGGAAACTTAGTTTAGGCAAATTTTGAATACTCTATCGTCTATAATCTTCGAAATGATATTTTTTAGTAAATAATTTTTTTCTTTGTGAATTTTTAATGGATTGATTTGAAATTTTAAGTGATGGCAGATATTATTCAGACATATAACCCTGAATTTTTGTTTAACATTTTGACGGGAAATTCTAATTTTGAGCCAAAACAAAATTTCAAATTTTAATATTTTAACTTTCATAAGACTTGCTACATCTATATTTTAACTAAAGTTGTATTTTTAAGGAAACTATCTCTTTATTTGAGAATTTTTTTATCCATGAAAATACCCTTAAATGCCTCTTTTCTCTCATTGTTTAGTCATTTTTAACTCATTGTTACTCAAACAAACTCATGGTTACTTTTACTTACAATAACTATTTCGTAGCTGCGCTCGATAAATTTTCCCTATTCAGATATTCTCTGGAGGTTTTCAATCATTTAATATACCCTGCTAAAAATACCAGATAGAATAAATAAAATATAAAATTTCTATCGGTTTCTATGCGGTACTAAAAGCAAGCCACATAAACCATCTTCTGCTTAATTTATTTTCTATCCGTTTCTATTAGTATATTACAAAATAATCTTTTTCCTAGCATGTATATAGTATTTTAAATATAAACTCTATGAGAGTTCATGTGTAATTTCATTAAATCTTTGAATTGAGTAGATATATCAGAAATTCCGCAATAAGTGTCTATCTGATTTAATGTGGGATTAATATCTGCTTCCAAGTAATCAGTTTACCGATAGGAAAATCATAAAACTTTCAAAATCGGTTGTACAAGTATTTCACAATCCATATAATTTTATGGAATACCGCATTTATTTATTCTATCCGGAAATCATAGTAGAAAAATCTATAAACGGTAAGACTTGGTTTTTGCAAAACATTCAATATAGAATCCTGTATGCGTATCTATCAAGAATCCCAGAACGAAAAGCAACGGGTCTTCATACGGGAATTAACATCTGCTTACACCTATTCGGCTGTGACAAGAAAATAAAACTATAAAACTTTCGAAATCGATTCTATAAGTATTTCACAATCCATATAATTTTATAGGAACTCGCATGGAATACCGAATTTATTTATTTTATCCAGAAATCTATCTTTATAAAGCCTAATACTATAATGTTTTTATGAGGAAAAAAACGTATTTGAAACGGAAATTTCTTTTAAAATTGTTTATATGCAAGCAAATCCGGATTTACGGATAAGTCCGAATATAAAATTCGGTGCGCAATTCCTCATAGAAGCAAATAGATTCAGAGCTTCCTATCCAGCTTATTGTGAATTTCTCATATTATAGAACCATATCGAAAATGACTATTTCTCGCAAAAAAAATTTCTCGGAAATTTCTCGCATTTCGCTTTATTTCCTCAACATCGTCAAATCTTTTGCCCTTTAACAAATATTTCAACTTAGGAAATAATTAAAAGTCACACGGGCTATATCTGGACTGTACAGAGATTGACGAAGTTGGACAATGTCGTGTTAATCAACAAAAACTTCTGAATTAAGTGAGATGATTATCATGTTGCAGTCAGTTCCCACTTTTCCACAAATGCGGACGTTTCCTCCTCATTGCATCACGCAATCGTTTAAGAACTTTTAAATAATACTTCTTGTTTGTTGTGTGACCTTGTGAAGCATATTTGTGATATACAACATCTTCTTGGTCGAAGAAAAGAGTTTGAATTTTTGAGCATTACTTTCACGTTGTTCCGATTTAGACGCGCTTTCTTGTGTCAAGGCTCTTCTCTCGTCGCCCATTGTGAAGATTGTGCTTTTGTTTCAGGATTGTGAACCCATAAACCTATGTTTCATCGCCAGTAACAAGCAACTCAGGATCTTTGTTGATGGATTCCAAAATATCTTAGGCAATTTTAACTCGAGAATTCTTTTAATCTTCCATAAGCACTCATGGAATGAATTTGCAATCATGTGACTCATTTCCAAATCTTCAGTCAATATTCGAGAAACAATAGTTTTTGAAATCCCAAGATCCTCTTCTAACTCTCGTATGGTTAAACGACGATTTTTGTTGATTGTGGATCGCACAATTGTGCTCCACTATTTTCGACGTTGAAAGTCTGCCAAAACGAGGATCACTGTCCACTGAAACACGGCCATTTTTAAACCGTCTAAATCATTCTTTTATTTGTGTGTCACTTATAGAATTATTACCATAAACTTGACGGATCATGCTGATTGTTTTGGATTGTGTGGCCAAGTTTTTGACAAAATTTAATACAAATTCTCTGCTCGATTCGTCAGTCATTGTGAAATGCGACGCTCGGAGTTTACGACGCTCACATAACTGCGTACCATTGTCGACTAAACAGTTATTGGATCGTGCTGTTTAGTGAGGGTACTCCTAAAAGTCCATCCTAAATACTGAATATCTGTTTTCCACAATAGGATGCCCAAGGACAAAGATATACGCAGAGGTCGGATACTTTTGGGACAGATCTCATATTCAATCTAGTTTCTGTTCATTCAATAATTCCATTTCATTTACTGGGACAATTGATATTTTATTACTTTGAAGCGATCATGTAAAGAAATTATTTCTTAAGAGTATCTCATTAGACTAAACAATTAAATTTTTATTGTATAAACATTGTGTACGATTCATATCGCTAGATTCCTGTATCAACTTGAAAGATAAATTCGTAACTATACGTTTTTAAAGACTGATACATGATCTTTCATGTAATACTTTCATGTAATACTTAGGAATCATACATAATTACTATATTCTTAGACGATCCTATAAAAAAATTACTTTTTAAAAATTTCTTATAAGACTAAGGCAAGATCCTTTCATTGCGATATAAATTGTGTACGATTCATTCCAGATTTCTAAGATCATTAAAGATTACTGTGAGATTCATGTACAAATTATATAAGATTCTTATATAATTATGTACGTTCATTTAGTAATCACATATAACTCTTTTAAGATCTGGTACAAAAAACTTACAAAAATTTTCAACAGGGCGTACGAAGATCCGGGCTTAGAAATTTATTTTTATAGATATCACACGTTTCCACTGACACATAATGCACACAGATCATACCGTCTGCGTCGGACAGTGAGTTGCGCCACCTCTTCTCTAAGCGTCTCGTCATTAGCTAACTATTCCTTATTACAATTTAAAAACTAAACTCCGGACAAAATTTTGACAAAGGAAAAATCGTCTTAGAATTAAGTCAGGAATATGACACTTTAAAGATAAACATTTATCCAGAATAAAAAACCCTGTATATTATTAATTCTAATCGCAAAATTATTAGGTATAAATATACAATATAAAATAATAGTTATTTCTCATACGTATAATGAATAATGTATCATTATATGAGTATGAATAATTATTCACATATAAATAAGAATTATAATAATTCAGATGGTGTCATTCTGAAAATTGGCTTACATCGAGCGCAGAACAGAAGTATATTAAATCAAGAGGAAGGTACATCAACATTGTACTCGATGATGAAGATCATGAATATATGAGCGGTCATGTGATCGATGGAAGAAATTTGTTACCCGCGATGGGTTATTTGGGATTCGTTTGGCAAACGATTGGCTTGATGAAAGGATCGATGCACACAACGATACCGATAGTCTTTGAAGATGTAAAATTTATTCGAGCTACTCATTTGTCGAAAGATAATGCTACAGAACTATTTGTTGCAATACAGAAAGGTATTTACTCAATGAGCGGTTTTAATTCTATATAGGTAATCGGTATTTCCTATGAAATTTCCTTAATGATATTCACAGGTTCAATCTAAATCCTTAAATTAATGTATAAACATTTATTATTGTACAATATTTAACAATAATGTTTAAAAATATATGTTATAGTTTAAAAATAATGAGGTTTTCGATGAAATAGCGAATACCGATTACTTAATTAATGCATTACGATAACAAAATCGCAGTATAGCCAAATATATGAAAATGTTACAGATGGACGGTTTGAAATAACTGAAGGAGATAGCGTTCTTGTCACAGGTACAGTATACGAGACGGAGAATCCAGAACAGGAAATGATTCCAATAGATTTATTACCGGAGAATAATGATGAAGAAGAACACATGACTGCACGAGATATCTATAAAGAGTTGAAATTGCGTGGATACCAGTACAGCGGTTGGTTTCGTGGATTAAAGAGTGCCTCTATTTCGGGAAATCAAGGACATATCATTTGGAAAAATAATTGGGTAACATTCATGGATACCATGTTACAAATGTTAATTATCGGATACGATACTAGAGATCTATATGTTCCTACAAGTATTCAGAAATTAGTGATCAATCCAATGCTTCACGCATGTAAACTACAGAACGCGGATGACGAAGATGTTCACGCAACAGACATTGACAAACGTAATTGTACTTTCTCAATTACTTAATTACTATTAGGTGTTGGAATTAATTCGTAGCGTTTTACAAGTGATGGGAAGTACTTTCATTAATGTATTTTTTAATGCTCATGTGAAATAAATAACATTCTTTCATTAAAAAACGCTACGAATTAATTCCAACACCTAATAAAAGTTCATCGTTCAATTCGTAAATTGTGTCTAAGATCTGCATATGAAGCGTATTATATTATTATTTTATTATTTTATTATTTTATTGCAGTATTACAGGCACGAATATACAAAGAGATAGACACGATAAAAGCTGGCGGAATAGAGATTCGAGGCATGAAAGCTACTCAGATCTCTCGCCGAAAATTAGAACAAAATGCTGTTATCGAGGAACATACATTTGTAGCTCATTGTGATCACGCTAAGATTTCTTTGAACAAAGCAATTCGATTATCAGCTCAACTCGTATTGGAAGATCATCAAATTATTAAAGTGCGAGCCGTTGAGCTAGTGGAAGATGTCGATGATGTTGAATTAGAATATCTTTCATCATCACTGCTACTTGAGGCATTTGGTGATATGCCACTAATACAAGTAAATATCACTCTATTAACATCATCAAATCGTTTCAGGCCAGAAGACTTACCGCAAAATTGTTCAATCAAAGATATTGAACAATCATCTACAGATGATAAAGCTTTAATTGTTACTGGATTCAATCTTTTGACCAAACAACATGCATCATTAGAGCGACTATTACCATTTTTGGGAGAGGGTGGTTATTTGCTGACTCGTGAGAAATGCGATATAACTGATTATAAAAAACGTTTGCAACAATACGAGTTAAACGTTATTCTCGAAAAACGCACTGAAAAAGAAATAATTGTTCTACTGAAGAAAAAAGTTTTAATAAAAGAAAGGACTGTTGTTTACATAAATAATGATAATTTTAATTGGCTGGAAAATTTAAAGCTACTTGTAAGCGATA
Organism: Acromyrmex echinatior; assembly: GCF_000204515.1. The sequence goes on along the minus strand of NW_011627085.1, from coordinate 806,936 downwards.
AGAATAAATTCGACAAGAATAGCAGAATTATAATTGTAGGAGAGGGAGATTTTGAATGTGGTTTATTAGGTTTTGTTAACTGTTTGAGAAAAGAGCCAGGTGGAGAACTTGTTAGAGGTGTGCTTGTTCAAGATGACAAAGCACCTAAATTCTCTCTTGAAGATCCCTTCTATCTAGAGCAATTAGAGAAAGATATGATCATTAATGTACTGCGATTTAATAAAACTTGGGGATCGTACAGACATTTGAAACTATCACAACCCGAAGTCAAACCTGTACCTACCGCTCATATCTGTCAAACGGTAAACATAAACTTTTTCAGCACATATTGGTCCTTATAACATTATTTATCGTTTGTCTCTTAAACGTATAATTCTACTTGTTGGACGGAGGATTGAATACTCTTACAAAGCTTCTTTTTAAAATTCTGTTTTGTATATGTCATGTCATAAAAGAAATTTCACTTTTTCATAGGTTCGTGGTGACTTAAGTACACTTTGTTGGATAGAAAATAATATATTAGACGTGTGTTGTCGTGAGAACTTGGCGCACGTTGTCTACTCATCTCTGAATTTTAAAGATATAATGTTGGCCACTGGTAAACTAACACTTCATCATGGGATGATTTTACGAGGACGGTTATTCCAGTATCTTCCTCTTGGAATAGAATACGCGGGTTTCAATGCTAACGGACAACGTATAATGGGAATCCGTGATACTGAGTATGTAATGCTACAATAAATTATTATGCTGTGATATCATAGAATAGACAGTAATTAAAAGTTACGGTAAATGTTCAGTATAGGAGAGCACTTTCCGATGACCTTGACATGTGGTGAAGGTCGTGACTCCGAGTGACCTTCAAAAGGTCCGCAGTCGTTCTTTGTTAGAAAATTATTAACAACCAAAGTTGCTAATTGTTGTATCAAAAATTGAATTGATTCTAGACGGGACAACTGTGAAATCCACATGCAACAGTATAATTATGCGTCGTGCGCCTTTTAACCCGGAAGTGATCACATATCGGCCTTTTTGCCATTACTCTTCCGTTTTCTATTTATATCTTTCAATTTATTGGTACTGTTATATTTTTACCTTTTTGTAAATGTTTTCGTATAGTATGCGAAAATATAGAAATAACATAAATATACTTATATCTACATAAAATTTGATATGTTTGTAATGATCTAAAAGATCGTAGTACGCGTACTTACGTTAATGTTTGTTGTTGTCTCCGTTAGTCTCCACCATTATTATATTTTTATAAATAAAAAATAAAATTATAATTTTCTTTTATATATATACATTATTTCGTTATATATCAATAATTTTAACAAATAAAAAAAAGTAAAATTAAAATAAAGATATATCATATAAGTACAATTATTTCCAGTAATTATTACGTTTCTTTGTTTTGGAGGAGGGATGAACCGTTGCGCATGGCAAGTCAAAACCTATATAGAATAATATTTAATATTGTATGTATAGCAGAAATAATATGTTATTTTTGAAATTTTTGTGTTAATAACTTTTTAACGAAGGATGACCGCGGGCTAAGATCTTTTGAAGATCACTCGGAGTCATCGGAATGACCACATATGTCAAGGTCGAAGTCATCGGAAAGTGCTCCCCTATATTGAACATTTACCAAAGTTACTCTTACTAGTTGCATAGCAAATGTCGTTGAGATAGATGAAGATCTTTGTTGGTATATACCCGATGCATGGACATTTGAAGAGGCAGTAACGGTGCCGTGCGTTTACAGCACGGTTTATTTAGCCTTATACGTTTATGGAAAAATAAAAAAAGGTGATAAAATACTTATACATTCTGGTACTGGAGGCATTGGACAAGCAGCTATACATGTCGCTCTTAAAGAGGGATGTCAGGTATTTACTACAGTGGGCACGAATGATAAACGGGATTTTATTAAAAAAATGTTTCCGACTATTTTGGATGAACATATTGGAAATTCTCGAGATACTAGTTTTGAACAAATGATAATGCAGGAAACGAAATATTACGGAGTCGATATTGTGTTAAATTCATTGGCAGAAGAAAAATTAACCGCCTCCGTTCGGTGTTTAGCTCAAAATGGTCGATTCTTAGAGATTGGCAAATTCGATCTTGTTTCTAACAATTCTCTAGATATGTCTGCATTTCAAAAAGGTATCAGTTTTCATGGGATTAGACTTGAAAATATAATAGAAAAAAATAAAGATGAAAAAATTTATTGGAAAAATTTATTGTTCACATTGGTCCAAAATGGTTTAAATGATGGAACAGTTAAACCAATCCAAGCAAAAATTTTTTCAAAAACTAATGTTGAAGAAGCTTTTAGATATATGGCGAGCGGAAAACATATGGGCAAGGTATGCTTGTGTTAATAAATATTATAATAATAAAAAGGTTTATTCGTAAATAACAGCATTCTATAGTCCTATTCATATAATATGAATTTCTTTAATACGATTATTTTTACAGATAATTATAAATATTCATGAAAAAGATGAACCTTTAGATAAGCACATTCTCGCGTATCGTTGCTATTATTGTCTCAAAGATAGGAGTTACATTATACTAGGAGGCCTGGGCGGATTTGGTTTAGAATTAACAGACTGGCTTATATTTCGTGGTGCTAGAAACATCATTCTGATTTCAAGAAATGGAATAAAAAACGGTTACCAACGCATGAAAGTTCGACTATGGAAATCGTATGGCGTAAACGTTCTGATCATTAAGAATATCGATGTTGCTGATCTCAAAGATTGCGAATATCTTTTACGGACTGCGGAAAAAGAAGCTCCAGTGGACGCTATATTCAATCTCGGTGTGGTACTGAGAGATGGCATTTTTAAAAACCAAACTGCAGAAGCATTTGCAGAGTCCTTTCAATCGAAGGCTCGTGCAACGCAAATGTTAGACAAGCTTTCTAGGGAAATCTGTCTTAATCTGCGGCATTTTGTGGTATTCTCTTCCGTTTCTTGCGGCAGAGGAAATGCTGGTCAGACAAATTACGGCATGGCCAACTCTATTATGGAAAGAATTTGTGAAAAAAGAGCGGAGAAAGGATTGCCGGCATTGGCGATTCAGTGGGGAGCTGTGGGTGACGTGGGGCTTGTCGCTGACATGATGGAGGATGATAAGGAATTAATTATCGGAGGCACTTTACAGCAAAAAATATCTTGCTGTCTCAACGAGCTCGATAAGTTTCTACTCCAAAGTCGGCCCATTGTAAGCAGCATGGTCGTAGCTGAAAAAAAAGTGGGATGTCACGGAAGTCTGGTAGAAACAGTTGCTAATATTTTAAGTAGGTGCTCTTATGAAGATTTATTCTTTTGCAAATACTAACAAATCATATTTATTTGCTAATCTAATTTACAAAAGACATTATGCTATATTATACTACTTATTTATAGAAGGCATTACATACTATAGATCATAATAATTTTATATTGTAGACATAAGTGACATAAAAGTTGTAAGTCTAAATTCATCTCTGGCCGAACTCGGAATGGATTCTATGATGGCTGTAGAAATCAAGCAAACTCTGGAACGAGAATTTGATATATTTATCACAACACAAGATATACGAAATCTCACTTTCGCAAAACTCATTAAGATGTCCGTTGCAAACATCAGTGACGATGATGCGAATGATGAGAAAAAAAACATAGAGAAGTCAGACATTATCAAAATTTTAGTTGGTATTACATTAAACGATGAAGATTTTGTTTTCTCAGATTTTTCGACTAACAGACAGAACACTACGACTGAAGTATTTCTTATACCAGGGATTGACGGATGTGGTTCTGTATTTAAAACCATAATACCACTTATTAAATTTTCAACATCATTGTTGCATTATAACGCAGACAACATCGATTCTGCAAATACGATAATGGAGACTACTAATCGTCTGACAAACGTATGCATCGTATTAGTAATTTTATTTTATGTTGATGAAGAATTGTTTTCATTTAAAGAATATCAATTTCATCGAATACATTTGATATGTTTACAGCGCGTACTTTCAAAGCTAACAGATGGAATGAATTTTGTAATGGTAGGGTACTCCTTCGGATCTCTTATTGCATTTGAAATAACAAGGAAATTAGAAGCTATGAATTTTAAAGGCCGACTTGTTCTCATCGACGGTGCTCCTGAGCTAGCACGAACAATGTTCAAACCTTTTGAATTAGATTTTGATGATGCAAATTTTCAGATTGATATATTAACTACGATTCTAGAAATCTATTCCGCAGGAAGTTCTCAAAAAGTATATGCAATTTTTATTTTGGACTCACATTGAAACTAATTTACGGCATATTTATATTATTTTTCAGTTTCTTTATGTGGATTAAAATCAATTCCTTCGTTCTGTCTCGATCTTATATATGAGAACAAAAATTTTTATATTTTTGTAGATTTTAGTGGAATTGAAGAAATGTGAGAGCTGGAATGAAAGATTCAATATTTTCGCTAAACAGTTCTCAGTTATATATCCATATCTCTCACTTGCAAATTTAAAGACGGTGTCAACATCGATTTACAAACATTTATCCGTTCTTCGGCATTATGATCCTTCTACATTACCGCCTATTAAGTCTCCCATAACATTGCTAAAATGTACACACTCATCAAATATGATTGCAATCGAAGAAGATTTTTGTTTGCATAAGGTATTTAAAAAAAAATCTATATTCTTTGATAAATAAAATTTAACAAATTTTTTTGTTAATAAAGTGTGTAATTATTTAAGGTAACTCAAAATGTGGTAAAAGTACATTACATTGAAGGTGATCATGTGACAATCATGAAGAATAAAAAAGTGGCAGCTGCTATTAACGGAGAATTACCATTTACAATTTGATATCTTTATTTATTTATAATTTGATTTTACAGAACAGATAAATAAAGAAATTTTTCAAACTTTTTAAGTCAGTCAGAAATTCCGCTCTTTATATAAAGATGAACAAATTTGAACAGAGCGAGAAATGTTCTACAAAAAAAAATGTTCTACAGTTTATCGGATTGATTTAACATAAGAAGGATAAAATTTCGACAACCAGCGTTAAGGTTCATCTAATATAATAAATTTATTAAATTTTTTTCACTTCATGTTTCATGCATTAATATTGATATGTCAAATATTTATATATGCATAGCGTACAATATCTTTATTCACACTCATTGTTAGTATAATATTATATCATAATATATAATGTTATACTAACATATTATAATATATAAAAAATGTAGATATGAAGATTGGGAGTATTAGAACAAAAGAAAAGCTTGCGTAATGTTGTAAATTATACATTAAATATCGCTCATTTATTATTGAATATGTATTAAGTATATAATACGTTCATATTAAGTATAAGTCTAAAATTTATTTAAATGATTGCAAATTGATTATTGATGAAGTATATTTTCAGTCTAAGGCTCCGTAATATATATTAATCACTGTAGAAAACTAAAAAAAAAAAATTATAGAAAAATTAAAATTAAAAATTTTATTATTAATATGATCGACATATTTGATTAGAAAAAAATGTTATTAATTAAATATCATCCATCCTGTATCCTATTTCAACGCTAAATATATGTCTGCAGAATTGTATAACAGTCTTAAAATAAATAATAAAATGTCATAACTTTCAAAATATAAATCCTGTGTCATAATTTACGATTACAAATCATCCTAATCAATCTGCTCTTAGCTATATCTCGATGTTGTGCACGATTACGAATTTTTTCACGTCCGTGCGAAATATGATCTCTATTTTATAGTGATCGGTACGTTGCTAAAGCTATTTTGGACGCGCATGAAACCATGCATCTGAAACCCGGCCCATCTAACAACACTGCGTTCTGGGGGTACCCCTTTATTTTTTATTAAATTTACGTTTACTAAGTTTCAATTTAGTATAAAAGTTTAGTATAAGTAAATACTTATAAAAGTAAGTACTCAAAAATGTTGAATTAAGGCTCCTGAATATCATAGAGCTTATACTTATTGGAGGAGGAATGGCCTCAAGCAATAAGTGGAAAGTGTGAGCAAGATCTGAGAAACAGAAGATGTATTTCTGTCCTGCTCAGTAATTTTTCTTCTTTCTGCACATGTGTCAAAAGAGGATAAAAGAGGATAGAAAGATATTTCTGTCCTTTAGATCTTGCTCACAGCTTGACATCAGTATTTCTCCTTTAATAGTATAAGCTCTATGCTGAATACTCAGCCAAGGGTATCAATCATGAAACTTTTTTCCTGGGATGAAAAGTGAAAAGTGAAAAATTTCTCCATTAACTTCAATAGTTAAAATTTTCATTTTTCACTTTCCATCCTAGGGGTAAAGTTTCATGATTGATACTTGAACTCTGTACGCTTTCAGGATATAGAGATAAAAAAATTTATTTTAAAACGGAGCATCATTGAGTTGTACAACGAACATAAAACGAAGCGTCATTGAGTAGTACGCGGCACCGCGTAGGACTTAATGAAAACTAACTTCTCGAATTTAAAAAAATCACAGATTAGGATAAAAGACATAACATTGAAAGATTTTTCAGTTGTGTTCTAATAAAATAATTTTTTGAAGCCCCTAGAGCTCCCCAAGAAGAAAGCATAGCACTTTTTTTTTAGATATTTACCGAATAAATGAAATATATTTTAAAATATCATTTGCTTGCCAAAAACTTCGATTACATTTTATTCACGTTTGTATAAGAACTCGATGATGCTTCATTTACGTTCTCTAGAAGTCTTCGTTCTTCTACTGCCTAATCACACTCCGTTTAAATTCAACGAACATTCTGCTTGTGCTTGCAGAAGAACTTATCGTGCAAAGAACTTATCTATACTTTTATTTATGTTTCTTTAATGTTTAGTTGACACTTCCTTTACGTTCCAATTTTCGCTTCTTACAGGTTTTATTTACGTTTTTATTACTTCCTCCTTACACTTCCTTACATTCCAATTAATGCTTTATACTCGGTTACTTTATATGGTTTATATTTTATTTTTATCAGAGAGGTGTAGGAGAAAGCGAAACTTACAATTAATGGAACAATAAATGGGAAAGGATAAATAATTTTGATATCTGGTGATAAGGGGGTTTAAAATGGAATGAAGCTCAGAGTTTAACTAATGGAAACATCGTGTCGTAGATATAGAAGAATATTGGAGCGAAAAAAAACGCGACAGCACAAGTGAAGAATAAAACATTGCCACATCTTAAGCCAGCCAGATCTCTGATAATACGGAGATATATTATTTACGGACGCAATAGGAGAAGCAAAGGCAAAAATTTTGGATATGCTGCACGATTTAGAAGTTGTTGATTAAAGGCTGGAACGTAAATGACATCAGCGTAATCAAATAACAAAATAACGGGTAATTGAGAAGTTTTTGAAAGTAGAAAAGAATGTGGCAAAAAGAATAAAAAAGACAGTCGGGCGTAAACAATCCGACACTGGACAGTTATGTGTGACTCGAATGTCCATAAAGAGTCAACATGGACATCAAAAATCTTAATAAAGGAGGAGCGAGGAATTGGAACGGAATTAAAAGAAATATCGAAGGATAATAATATTGAGGAACCAGCAGGGAGAGCTAAAGAATAATTAGCAAGGATAATTTAGAGGGATTTAGATGCAAATTATTAGTAAAGCATTCGATAATAAATTTCAGATCTTTATTTAAACAAGAACAGGCTGCTAAAGTATCGAATGGGTGAAAGGATTTGAGAAGAATTACGCATACATGAGCTCGGAGGAGAAACATTAGGCAAATCAGAGACAAAAATATTAAAAAATAAAGATCCGAGAATGGAACCCTGGAACTCAAGAGAGAACGGCATGAGAAGAGAAGAAAAGAGGAAAAAAATTATATATGAGAACTTGCTGCGTGTGATTTGTAAGGAACGGATTAGCGAGAAAGCCGAACGGGATCCAAGCAGAACAGCAAGTCATGATAACGTCAAAATAACATTAAAATGAATCGAAAATGATTGAAAAATGACTTTTAATGATTATTTTGGAGTCATTTTGATATCATTTTGATATCATAATGATTTGTTATTCTGCTTGAGAATAGACTGCATAGCTTGAGTTTGACTAAAAGTAGGTCACGGTTGAAAATATCGAAAGCCTTTTATAAAAACTTTTTATAATTTTGTATTTGCCTATAATTATGAATTTAAGAATCTTTTAATGCTTTCAGTTAAAAATACTATTAAACAAAAGATATATTAAAAGATCAATTATTATTATATAAGAAACCGGAAATATATTTTAAAATTTTTACCTTAAAACGACAGAAGCTAATGAGAATTAATATAATGGCTAACGGTATGATACTTCCGGTGTATATATTTCCATTTTGCAATTGAGAGATTATGTTGGATAGTAAAAGAAGTACGTAAGAGAGCCCCATTTGATTAAAAGCTAGGTTGTCCACGAAGATATTCGAACGTGTCCAAATTGCAAAACGATCCACTGATCAATAATGGCATCAGTGTTCTTTATAGAGTCTCTGCCATAGTTTCCGAGTCATCAGCTAATATTTTAACTGAATTAGTTCTTGCTGCACGAGACACCAACACGTTATAATACTTTTTATAAGAATTTCAGAAATAACTTTTGCAGTTACTGTAGCAACTTCGTGAGAATTACACGGTAAGATATGTACACTGGGGAATAACATATTAGGTGTTGGAATTAATTCGTAGCGTTTTACAAGTGATGGGAAGTACTTTCATTAATGTATTTTTTAATGCTCATGTGAAATAAATAACATTCTTTCATTAAAAACGCTACGAATTAATTCCAACACCTAATATATATATATATATATATATGCCGTTTAACCAGCAAATATTGAACAACGAAATAGACACATCTAGATAATCTAGATTAGATTAGATTGTCTTCCTTTTCGCGGAATTTTTAATTATAGGTACATAGAATAAGACCACTTATGATTCACTCTTGAGACAAAAAATTTATATTTTTATCTAGAACGATATCATACAATTAATAAAATATTTAACAGTTATAATTGATCATAAAGATTACATTATGGATGATTTTATCCATTTCAGTACCGCTTTATATATTTTAATTTTAATTAAATTAAGTAATAATAAGTATCTACAATTAGATCCCATATACTAATTGCGGATCAGTTCATCAAATGCTTTATCCTTTTTTAATTTAATTCCAATTGAGCATTATGTAGGAAATAAGATGATTCCGATGATGGAATGTTTAGTGAGCCAATATTTATGGACAACAGTTCAGGAGAGAATCACAAATCGCACTTCACGCTTCGCCGTCCCATACATGCTCCATCTTACAACTCTGCTCTTACTCTACTCTTCCTTTACCTTTTCCTTCTTGCGCAAGCGCGCTGATACTCTAGCGCATATCGTCATAGTCGGAAACGCGCAACAAAATAAAAATTTATAAACGAAACATACATATACTCTTCCTACAATTATATTGACTTTTTTCATGAAATCTAATGCTATTTACTACCTCCTGTAAAAGCCAATTCTTTAATAAAGCCAATTCTTCAAAGGCAATTCTTATGATATTATACTTTGAGTAAATTTTTATAAGTATAATATATATATATGTATATACTGGTTTATGACTCATGTTTTATTAGTTAACGACATTAATAGAATGTGCAGCGCTATTGTTAATAAATAAAAAAACAATTTACACTTGTAAAAAATAAAACAAATGCTAAAGAATTTTGTGATATGCATTATTTGATGTATAGAAAATACTATAATTATTTAAATATAATGTGTGAAACTAGCCTGATCTGCATTTAATGCTTTTACCCTATTATTACAAGGCACAAATGATTGTAAATGTAACTATACTAGCAACATTTTGTCTTTATATTAACGTGCTTAATGGATGCTTTTTTACTTACATGGCTTTTAATGATACGTGATGACTTAAGTTGAAGTTGATAACTTTGATAAAATATTTAATATATTGAAGGTATGTGCACAATATAATGCTCCTTGTAATGTATAGATAAGTATAATGTATAATTATTCTTATAATTATAATATAATTTATTAATGTAAACATAAAACATGAAGTTAATTTTACTATTATTTTTTATTTTTATTCTCAAAATATTTATATCAAATATCATAGATCTTCGTTCGTAAGCTCTAAAAAAATTGGAAATTTATTTTTTGGAATCTATTCGCTGTGCGATATATTCAATATAATGTCTATTCATTTGGAATGATTATACATAGTTTAAAATATCTGAATACATTCATAGTCGATATTTTGCTCGATATTGACATGTCTAGTTCAAACTCTTGGTAAAAACTTAAATTAGTCACTATGTTCTTGCTCGAAACCCTGGTAAAAAAAGTTGATAGAGAATGATTAAGAGTAAATAATTCCTATCAATTTGTATCATTTTCTATAAGATATTGTTGATCTTTCAAGCATCAGATATAAATCTTATCGTATTTTATCGGTTCCTATAGATTTTTTTTAGATATTCTGTTGGAAACTAACGATAGAAACTCTTTTTATCGTATTCAATCTATTGTATCTACAAGAATAGTAAAATAATAATAAAAAAATAACGAATTGGCATTCATCTATTTTTATCGTTTATTTAACGAATAATAATCAATCATATATTAACGATAAAAATAAAATCGTTATTAATCTGAAATTTATGCTAAATTTCTATTGGTGATATACAAAACTATAGAAGTTTCATGTGAATTTTATAATGATTTCGAAGAATCTATCCCACGACTGCATTAAATGATATTATTACCCACTGGTATTTTACATGAAGATTCTTTGTACTAATTTTCTTTCGATTTGGATTTGTTCAGTTATCGGATTTGTTGACTTATCACTTCCCACTGATTATAGCACATTATTTCACTGATAATTGCAGACATATATGAGAGATCGTCGGCTTGAAACGAGAAATAAAGAGATACGAAAGCATTCGCGAAATAAGTGATCCTGTGAAGCGACATGTGTTCGGACCTACGTAGTTGGCCGGTCTTCAGTTCATTGGAGCCGGAATTCATTTCCCAGATTCACATGGTTATGATATTTGGTAATTTGCTTTGTTTTCTTCTCTTGTGTATTCTCTCAGCAATATTATTTTATATCTAATGTCACAAAACAGGTAAATTGCATAAAAGGGCCTTAATTGTGACCAGGGACAAGATGGTATATGTTTTGGATCTCTACAATTGTTTGGAGACCGGAAACAAAATTTCAACGCCATATCTGAAGGAGATTGAGGACTTGCGCGGAAAAGATATAAAGACGTTTGCGTATGGCATGGGACCTCACATTTTGGCACTCACGAATGGAGGAGAGGTAAGAATTTGTTAGAGGTAAGAAGTTGTACATTGGAATGAATTTTTAATTGATATCTTTGTAATATATCTCACTGGAATAAATGCATTCTGATTCATTCTCTTTGAACTAATATGTAATTTTCATTAAATATAATACGAATTTATTAAATATTAAATTTCATTCTGATAATCTTGTAAAATAGATGTAGATAGAATAGTTAATGTCTTCCCCATAGAAAAAGATATCATCAAAACGTATCAATGTATGAATGTCTGCTTTATCACAGGTGATATCACTATGATATCACTATGATATACATAGATTAAAGTAACAACGCAATGTTACTGTGACCTTTTGATAACACAGACTGACGTTTTAAGTCTTTTTTCTGCTGTTTGAATAAAAGATATCATTTTCGATATGTATTTTCGCGCGCTGAACATGAATTCGGCAATGAAATTGCTCTATCGTGAGGTTTTTGAGAAAAGTGAAGTTAAAGGTGTCAAAATTGACGTTTTTTGACATATTTGTGATTTTGTTGCTAGTGAAGTAAATTTTTTTTCTACTTTCGTTTACGCCATCTTAAAATGCCAACTTCTATCTTTAATTTATATTTTTTTTAACGCCGTATGTTTTTTTTTTTTACCGAGATAATCTCTGCGTAGTCACACAAAGAAAAACGTTTTGTGCCAAAAATGTCTTTGAAGAAAAAGTTTTAAGAACTGTGTAATGATTTTAGTAGTAAGGTTTTTAAGACCAAATCCGACTAAATCCGAATCTGAAGTCAAATTTTCAAAATTCAAAATGGAAGATCCAATATGGCGAAAAAATTTGTTATCGCAAAAAATTTTTCCAACGAATTCTCCATTTTATAGACTGATCGTCTATTTTATCTCTTCCACATCACTAATAGAAGCAGACACGAACTCAAAAAGGGTGCATTGTGCTCGAGTTCCTCGTCTTATGCCCATGTGAACACAAACTGTATAAAGTGTAGTTATTCTCTCCGTGAACCACTATGGACGGATCATAGAGTATAGTGATATCGCTTGTGAGTCTTGTGAGTCTATTGTGACTGTGAAGATTTTGCTATGGGGAGGAGATGTTTATGTACGAAAAGTTGATATTTGAATTTCTCCATTTTATCATTTTTTATTCGTGCATCTAGCAATTGTAAAAAATTATCAAAAGATTTATGAAATCGCCAAATTAAGCAACACATTTATGACATGTTAAAATCAATAATAGTAATGTCTGCGAAAGGTATATTCCTGTGACAATGTTGATTGTCAATTGGAGAATGGAATATGTAAATTTACTTTAATGAAAATGTCTACGATTAAAAACAACCAGAACATGATGCGCGTCGTGGACATCGCGTGTGGCTGTTACCATTCCATCATTCTAACTGAAAATGATGAAGTAAGTAAACATCATTGTATGATAACCTTCTGTTATCTTATAAACTAAATAGCTGGTTTAATTAAGGTGTATGCTTGGGGATCAAATAATAGTGGACAAATGAATAACAGTATCTATGGACTTTCGACGACACCTAAGCTTGTTTTGTCTAATGTTGTTTGTATCTCCTGCGGTAATGACTTTACTATAGCTGTTACCAGAAATGGTAAGGTGTATGGTTGGGGCAGAAATAACGTTGGCCAGCTAGGGATAGGCAACCATGGGAATAAAAATGCGACGCAGCAGACTCTTAGTATAGAAACAAACAACATTAATGACAATAACTTATTACACGTTAGACGTCACTGGTAAAAATTTGTCTCATATAATTTCTCATAATTTTTCTTTATAATTTTTCACATTTTTTTACATAACACATCATATTTATTTTATAGAATGATCGTTTTCTCATAAATACTCATAAATACTTATAAAATGCAATAAGAAAATATGACTTTTTCTATATATTTTGTCATATTTATAAGATTTTCTCCTTTCAAATACGTCATATGTTTTTATATTTTCTCATACAAAATACTTTAATTCTCACATATCTGAGATTTTTTCTCATAATTTTTCATAATTTTTCAAAAATCCCAAAATATCTCAAAAAAATGTCATATTTAATAGATTGCGCTTTCTCATACTCATAAATACTCCTAAAATCAGATTGTATTTTATGAGTATTTATGAATATGAGGAAGCGCATAATCTATAATTAAATGACATTTTTTAAAGATTTTTTGTGATTTCTGAAAAATTATAAAGAAGAAGTTATTAAAAAAATTGTTTTTACATGTATGATATTATAAAATACGAAAAATGAAGTACTTTGTATAAGAAAATATGAAAATATACATCATATGAAAAGAGAAATTTTACAAATAATAACAAAACATTTCCTGCATATTATAAATATTTATGAATATTTGTAAGAGAGCGATCGTTATGAGAAATTATAATATTTTATTAACTGTTGGGAAAAAATTTGAGAAAATATTCTAAAATCTGAGAAATGTCTCATAATTCACATAATTTCTCACAATTAGGAGAAATTATGAGAAATTATGAAAGATTTTATGAGAAATATTTTTATCAGTGGTTACATGAGGAGAGGCTGCAGATTCGAAAATAAAAATATGATGCCGCAGTTGATTGATATGGGGGAAGACCTTATTGTAGGTAATTCTCTTTTCGATAAAGCAGTAAATAAAGAACAAGGTGACAAAGTAAAACAGGATCATTGAGCAGATTATTTCAGTCAAGGTGACTTGTGGATTCGAACACACGCTGGCGCTCACAGACAAAGGAAACATCTATGCCTGGGGCGGAAACATGTCCGGCCAGTTGGGGATTGGCAACCAGACGGAGTGCTGTAAACCAATTATGGTAAACTTATGTTTATCGTTATTTTGAAGGAAGCAGAACAAAAAAGAAGAGAAAAAGCAAAGATAATCATGATCAGTAATTATATTATCAGGTCAAGCAAATTGAAAAGATGAGATGGATCGATATCACAGCTCTGAATAACAGTAGCATCGCTGTCACTGAAGCAGGACGTGTCTACATTTGGGGTGTAGATTGTCACGGTAAGAGTATCGTGACCCCAACCATCGCTTCATCCTCCAACATATCTGACATGCTTGTACATTACGGACCAAACGTTATGCAAAAATCAATGATTCTGGATGAAGAGCCGAACATATTGGAATGCTTAAGAATTGCATTCGACAATTCTGTATGTGTCTTTATTATTATCTTTGTTTCACATTTTCGAAATGTATTATAAAACAAATGAACGATATTGAGAGGGAAAAAATGCAACTGAAATAAATAGCTCTAAGGTCTGTTGTTTTTGATTGAACTTTTTGTAGTTCAACTTTCCTCTTTTTCTCTTCATGTTAAAGAAAAAGAAGAGAAGAGATGAACAATGCAAGAAGTTCAACTAAAAAGAATAAGTTTTTTACTAATAGTTACAATTACTAATAGTATATCCGTAGTTATGCATAGTTGTTACGTGTATCCATATAGTAAAATACTAATAGTTTGCTGATAGATTGTAAACAAATTTGATTATATTCCTATTGCAGATCCATATTTATCTATGTCGTTCCATATTAAGACTCGATAGAAACTACTGATATACTATATCAATAGATTAGTAACAAAAATCGATTAAGATCTGGGTTCATCAATCAACTGACGATAGAAATCGTACATTGGAGCTGCAAAAATTCTTGCTGTCAATATACTGGCAAAACATATCAGCAGGCTTTGTCTTATTTCTGGAAGCAGTTTACCAATATCGTCAGATATTATAGATTGTAGATTTTGTTTAATATCTTCTCAAAAATTGATAGCATATTCTCTTTAACATCTATCTCTTCATGTTTATTATAACTGTTTGAATATTATATTTATATAATAATATTTCTACTCTTATCATAGTTAAGATTTTATTGTTTTTTATTAATATCCCTGGCGGAAAAAATGTTTACGAAAAAGAATATTGAGACAATATTTTAGAAATTCTTAATTTTTATTTAATAGTAAGATGTAGAGTAAAGTTTGACTTAGAAATTCTTAATTTTTTCGTAGATATTCTTAGTGAAGTTTGAAGGCGAAGGATTTCTTGGTTTTGAAACAAATAACGCCACTTTATATTCCACTACGAATATCTATGAGAAACTAAGAATTTCTAAGATCTTGTCTATGTAATTTTTCGTAAAATTTGTCCGTCACCTTATTTTAAGTATAATGTTATTAACTGAAATTTTTTAAAAATTTCTAGAAATTTCTTTTTAGATGAAAAAAAAATATATATATATACTTTAACAAGTACTTTAATTGATAGAACTGGTAACAGAGTTTGTTCCAGATTTTTCAGATTGTTCAGATAAATGTAACAATTAGTTATGCACCAAGCTAAAATTCGACATATATTTGTCACTAATGACTTTTTCTCTCATTTGTGGCATAGTCGACGAGCGATCTCAAAATACAGGTGGAGGGCAAATATATCCATGTACACAAGGCTTTCTTGAAAATTCGTTCTTTACACTTCAGAAACATGTTTGAGCATGATTGGACCGAAAACAATCAAAGGTAATTGTTTTACAAATGTTATTTATGTTAAATTTCTCAAGTTTTTGCTCATGCTGTCGTCATTCTCTTTCAGTGTCGTCAAGATTAATACATTTTCCTACATTGTCTACAAAGCATACCTGAAGTATTTATACACCAATATAGTCGATTTACCCTTTAAGAATATATCAGGTAAGTCGAGTCTACCATGAGCGGTTACATTGACCTAAATATTCATCGTATTCGGTGGACTAAACATTTGAGTGAGCACTCGTTGATATTGGTATATTTTTCTAGATCATCCAATCAGATTTTCAGATCTGAAAAAATACACCAATAGCAACGAACACTCACTCAACTGTTGAATCCGCTGAATGCGCCAAATAATTGAAGCAATATTTTTTGTTAACAGAACTTTTTGATTTGGCCAACGCTTACTTTGAGAACAATCTCAAGAAGCAGTGCATTCGTATAATAAAGCAAGGAATTACTGTATCGGACGTCGCCTACTTTTATAGTATTGCAGTGAAGTATAACATAAAGGTAATCAAATGTTGTCACTTTTAACGTTTATTAACATTTCATTGCGAATATTATGAATCTACATGTGTGCAATAATTGAATGCCGTTGACAATTTTTTAGGAGCTGGAAGAATTCTGCGTCCAGCTCGCCGTTGGTCACATGACAACTGTGGTGGAAACGGAAAATTTCGCCAAGCTAGACCAGAATTTGATGAAAACATTTATAATTAAAGCGAGCAAAGCTGGCTGCTTCAAAAATTAATTCCGTCTGTTTACCTCAAAAACGCGAGCGTGGTGTAGTAGACAGTGCACTGATTTAATATACTATAAGAGATCCCGAGTTCGATTCCCGACAGAAAAATTTTCGTACCCACTCGTAGCTCCTCTCAAAAGGCAGTAGCAAACCACTGAGTAGTATACCAGGAAATCTCCTTACCGAAAATTGCCATTCGGAATCAGCGTCCCCATATACATTATGTATAATCATTGGGTGTGCAAAAGTATATGAGAGGGAGACGCCTACACGCTGAGATAGCGTATGGTATTTGAAGTTTTTCTCCAAGAGATAATGCAACGAGAAATGGAAATCATCGATATGTTTGTTGCTGCATAAAACTCGTCATATATTTTATATTGGGTTATTTAAAAAGTATCCGCGATTTTTTCATTCAAAAATTGAACAAAAAACCGCGGATACTTTTTAAATGATCTAATAATTACATATTTTGATGAAATATTCCGACAATTCTTTTTCTTATTGAATCAATTGTATTACGCTTTTAGGAATGCGTTCAAGAGTTACGCCCAGATAATTCTAGTGCACTTTTGCTTTTAATTTACGTAAAGTGAACTATAGCCTAGAGTTATCTAAGAGCAATTCCTGATCACAACTTAGTATTTCGTGTAAGTGATAAATTATCTGATTGCATTCAGTCGTTCAAATTATCTCGCACATTGTAATAATTCACGCGAAATTCTTTTGTCAATTTCAGAGAGTGTGAGAAATATTGTGATCTTGCAAAGGTAACCGAAATTAATTTAGAACTTGTTAAAAGAAATCAATCTCATGCCCACAATAGTGTTGTAATCAATGCGTAATGAATTTATTAACGACGTTTTAAGTGTGTCGAATGATTGTGAGAATGTTCACAAATTTTTTTCTTTTTTTTTAAATCATTCTTATAATATAGCGTATTGTTGTTTACCACGATTAATGATCACGCCGGTTTCTCGCCAATTTTGTTCAGCATTTTGCGAGTTTTGTAAAATATAAATAAGTACGTACATGTAAAAAATTTTCTAACATTTCCTAACAAGTTACAATATTTTATATTTTGCTTATACTGTTGTTTATCTTTACAAATCGTAATCATCAATCTCCAGTCTGATATATGCATAAAGCCATCTGTATTATCGATTAAATCATAATTTTTGTATATTTTTTGTCCTCTTTTACAGATTTGAAAATCCTTATCCAGGATTAAATTATCCAAGATTCATATATATGCATTAATATACGTATCTGTGAAGTGGAGTTTATGCTGAAAACGATAAAAAATTTTTCTTAAATTTCAATTTTGAAATTTTTTGTCGTTCTTGGAATAAATTCGATCTTACAGACATGTATTAATGTATATATTTTAACTCTTATATCTTAATTTTTGGCATCTTACATACGGATCTTTCGTGTTCAGAATTAATTCTCATTTTTACAAGTGCGTAAAAATTATTAAGCGATTTTTTAATCTATATTTTGACATTTTTAGAAAGAACTTGTAAAATTGTATATTTATAATAAATTGTTACAATTAAATATTAACAAATGAGAAAAATGCACTTTTTCATACAAAAATATAAAACTCTGAAACAAAAATATTTAAAGGAAAAATATGTTTCCATATCTTAAAGTTAACATTCCAAATTATAAAAGAAAAAATAGTTGAATTATCGGCTGTCCAAAAAATTTAGTTATTAACTTAAAAATAATATTTTTTTAATATGAATAAATAGCTATAAATTAAAAATATATTGCATTTACATTTTAAGCAATGCATTTTATTATTGCTATTGTATTAAAAAAAAACTTATAATGTACAATATTAGAAAAATGTTTTTTATAATATTACAAACAACATAATAATATTACATAATAATATTAGAGACATTTAACACAATAAGGGTGCCAAAAATGTTTATTAAGGGTTAATATATTGTTTTAGGGTTAAATTCTTTTTTAGTAAGTTGCAAAATATTCCTGCAATACAAACGAGAATTAGCTAAAGATAAAGAAAAAAATAAAAAAATTTTGTAGTTACAAAAAATGTACACTCTGCACACACGATAAGTCATTTGTGACCCAGAAGTGAACTTCGGAGTTATTCTAATTAATTCATACATATGAATTGAGATCAGCAACGCACTAAACTCCATTTTCCAAATGCCAAACATTTTTTTAAGAATAGAAAAGAGACTGGTATTTGATCAGGTGCTCTTAGTATTTCAAAGAAAAGAAATGCGCAGGACATAAATAACCCATAACACAAATGCAGATTAATTTATACAAATGCAGATTTTATTAAAAATTTTTACTAAATATTATTTTTAAATATTAATGTTGTTAAGAGAGAAATATAGATTTTCAGTATTGGCACATTGGAGTGATTATCACAATACAATCTAAGACATGAAGTACAAAACATTTTTATTTTTTAATATTAACATTTCTATTAGAAAATATTTCTAGTCAATTAAAATTAGTACGATCTATTAAATAATTACAAAGATAATAAAGTATTACAGTAACGATAAAATTAACGGCTGAATTAATTGCTGTAAAAATTACTATAAAAACATAACATCGTTACCGCTACAAATAGAAAAAAATTAATATCATCGAAAAAAAGTAACGAAAACAATAATTATATTACAAAGTAACGCGTTACTTTCCTAATATAACTTAGATCACATATATACATCACGTATTCGTATCATAAGAGCAAAGAATTTATTTCATAAAAAAATTCTTCACTAATCTATCGCATATAACTTTTACAAATTCATATTCTACAAGCATATTTATATTTATTGACATTTTAATAATCTAACACTTAACATAAGTAATAATAATAACTGTATAAAAGAATAAACAATAGACCGATATATGAATAACACAATTAAGTAGAAAAATGTCTTATTCGCCCATTCGGCCTAACTAGAGCTCAATGTTTAACAATATTATTAAAAATTAACAATTGAAATTGAAAAAGGCTCCAAAAATTAAATCAATAAAGGAATATAAAGCCATTGAGAGCCGACAATAGTTGTTCGTGTGTAATCAAAAATAATATTATGTGTCAATCACCAATTACAGATATAAGATTAGGTCCTCTTCAGTGTAACAATAAAATTATCGTCAATCAAATTGACACGTTGTAAAACATTCGATCATAAAATTAGATCTTCTTCAGTGTAACAATAAAATTATCGGAATCAAATTGATACGTTGTAAAACAATAGGCGAATGCTGTCAGTGAATTATCGTTAGGCTGTTGTCCGAAATTAAGAACTTCATTAGCGTCTGTTGTAGCTGGATATCCAAACAAGAATTTAGTCGTTTAACTCAGCATAACGATGATCCGTTATAACGCGAAGTTATAACTATGTCTTGAGAGCGTGTAAATTTCGTAATTAATTGTGTTATTCACATATGATCTAATATCATTTGTTATATATTTCACGCGCTTGTACCAAACATTTCCTTAATATATACTAGTTACAACGATAATAATTATGCATGCTTTCCAGCAAGCGATACAGTGTGACATATGATCATTTCATCTTTGTTTAACATTGACAAACGATAAGGACATAATGATTTATTGTATTACATTGTCGTTTGCGTCGCTTAGAAAGCACACCAGTAGTCATTTATAATACAGTCTCACATAATGTAGTCTCTTTAGTAGCACTAGCATATAATTTGTCTGACGACATAAGTGATAAATGTTTTTCTTCTATCGTCATATTCATTGATGTTTCTCCTCTTGCTTTCAATGCAGATTTAAAAACGCAAATGGCATTAACTGAAGCCGCCGAAAGTTTGTTGCGTTTTTTCGAAGTTAAATCATACACGATGGAAACCATTGTCTTCGGATCGCTGTTTGAATTGGGAAGTGATCGAATAGCATTTAGAATGTTTATTAGATTTGGATATTTGGCCATATTATTTGGATAAGAAGATCGTAAAATTTTTTTCCACATATTATCGAAATTTAATTTAGAGAGACTTTGTTTCTCGTTTGTTGTAAAATCTGATGACAGTGCAACCCATTCCTTTTTTAAACTGTCTTCGTCGAAACCGCCAATAGTTTGAGCTACAAAAGAAACATCGGCGAATGATGTTTCTCTATCATTATCGAATAAATGTAAGGAAGGTTTAAAAACTTGTAATTTCGATAAAAACACATTGTCCACAGGCAACGTCTTACGAATGTTTTCTGCAGCAGTTACATAAAACTTTAAGCAGTTCTTTCGAATTGTTTCCACTTCGTCTTTGTGCCCATGCTCCATTAATTTCTGAAGATATTTTTCACATTCTAATCCCAATGTAATTTGATGCAGATCTTTTTGATTCTCCTGTAAAGAAAATACTACATTTTTAGAGAAAGGTTTTAAATGCTTTTCTTTTAAAAAATTTTGGCAGATTTGAAGAAGAAAGTTCAAAGATTTGGGCTGCAAAATATGTATTCGCGTATCTAATGCTTGAAAAAACGTATTGAATTTATTGAAGAAATTTAATATGTACTCTAAGAATATAAAATAAGCTTTTAACTCTATATTATCCATCATAGACAACAGACATTCTTCAGCTCTTGTTTTCTCGTTCACAGATATTTGATTAAGAAAATGTTTAATTGTGTCCCAAGATTCCAAAAGTTTTTTTATACATAAGAAGTGAGAACGCCAACGTGTATCATTTAATCGTGATAGTCTATTATTATTTTCTTGGAAATATTCACAAAATTCAGAAAAAACAGATGAACATTTTGGACTACAGTTAATATAATCGCCAATTCTTGTAACAAATTCCTCGCAAGCTATGGGTATTTCATTGCATGCAGCATGAGTTGCTAACATGGTAGCATAACAGGGACAGGAAAATGTTAACAAATGTGGGCATTCTTCTTCTAATTTCTCTTTGAATAATAAATGTTTCCCTGTCATGGTAGACGCACTGTCACACGATAAGGCGACAATATTTAAAAACAATATCTGTAACTTCCACATTTCGCATTTAAATGCAAGGAACAATTTTTCCGCATTGGAATCTTTGACATCAATGTCAATTAGTTTAACTAGTTGTGATCGAATGTCTAATGTATCCGGATCAACATAACGAACGAGAAAAGTCATCCATTTCTCATTGTCAGACGTTTCATTGATGAATATCGTAAACTTTGTGTTCTGAATTTTATTGACCACACGTTCCGTTTCGATTGGGCACAAAACATTTGTAATAATGTTTTTACATTTCGTACGACCCATACTCATGGCTTTCAACACGTTAGGATCTTCTCCTACATGTCGGAAAAAACTAAGAATTTCTTTCGCATTTTGGTGGGGAATATTTTTATCGGCAATGAACGCGGCAAATCTAATTTCTGCGGATTTTTTACGTTCTTCAAACGACGAAAGCAATTCAGTTTGCGTAGCCCGATTATGCGTAGCCTGCGTGTCGTTATTCGATTGCGAATTGTTATTCAATTGACTTACTTCAATAGAATTAGTTTTATCTTTATTTATATGTGCTTTGGATTTTGAATGACGAATGATTTGCGATAAACCACCAGCAGCAGATTTGTCACACATTAAACAAAAAAATAAACTTGGATCGTATGGCACTTCGCGTAACCAGCTTTTAAATTCCGCTCTATCCAACCATTTCTGTTGAAATATAGATCTACGAGATTTTTTTTCTAAGAAACTATCATCATCGCTACTGCAATCCTTATTACTATTATTTTTATGATGCGCAGACTCCGCGTGTCTCGAGATATGTGTTGAACCGCACGAAAAACTTTTATCGCATATAGTGCAGTAATAAAGGGTATTATCAGATGGTACTTCTCGTATCCATGACTTGTACCGCACATCCGAGAGCCAAGCTACTGAAAACGTTCGCTTAGGTTTCTTGGTCAATTTAACATTCGATTCCATATCGATTATCAAAAAATAAAAAAATTGAGAAATGCAATAACATTAATAAGTGTGTCGTTATTGTGAGAATAATGTGGCTATCAAATTAGCAAACAGAGGTCGACAAAGACAAGACAATCCGAAGAATAGATGTCATTTATGAGTAATAAATAACTACTATCGTATAATAATTACGAGAAAATAGACTTATTATAACGTTTAGTAGATATACTTATATCTAAAGTATACAATGCGCGTCTCTTACTTAATACAATATGTAAAAACTGTCCAATGTGAATGCGACTCCGAGAAAGAGAGAAAAAAAGATAGACATCTTTGATGAAAAATCGCTATGCCTCTGTTCGCTTAAAAGCTCAAACTGTCAATTATGTTGCAAGTCCGCATCAGCAGCGGAAGCGTTTCTCAAAAACTTTCAAGGTCCCCCGAGAGGTTCCTTCAGTTATAAATTCAGCTTCCTTTCCTTTGCAGAAACGGATTTTCAGATTTTCTTCTGATGTATTCGATATGCAGTCGATAGAGAGATATAAGATCACTTTATCAGGCTTATTTTCTTGATGCCTTAGGATCATGCGGCTTTATTGCCCCCTCTCCTGTTATTTAAACATAAAGACAATGTTTTTATAATTAAATTAAATAGACCAGATGGCCAAACTTGAAAAGACAGATTTTGAGCAAAATCTACTAAAGAGATACTCCAAAAAATACAGAGTTTTTTTCACTTAATTTGTAACATTCGAAATTTGAATCGAATTGTATGACAAATGATGCTATAATGGAACATTAATCTCAGAAAAATTTTAAGTTAAGCGTTTCAGAAAACCAAAGTCAATTAAAATGGATTGCAAAAGATTCATTTCAACGTTCGCAAATGCATACTTCTGAAAATTTGAATTTATTTCAATACCTAAGATCTTTTTATTCATTTATAAGAATTACATGAAGCACAATTGAATAAAAAAAAAGAAAGATTTTTCATTTTCATTCGAGTTAAAAATTTTAATACAAAAATTTCAAAATACAAATAAATACAAAGATAAGAAAGATAAAGAAAAAATTATAACAAAACAAAATTTAAGAGCAAAATTTTTTAAGTATAGGGATAGTTCTGGAAATATGAGAATTTTGAGTTAAAACAGTCAAATTTTCAAAACACATTGGATCTGTTCATATTGTTTGCACTTTTTGTATTCAACATCTTCGCTTTCTCTCTTTTCAACATTCAAAATATATCTATCTCATTTCAAGTGTAAACAAGCCTGTTCTTTTTAGCTGAACTTCTTGTACGGTTCATCCTTTCTCTTTTTCTCTCCAACATTAAGAGAAAAGAAAGATGAATCGTGCAAGAACTTTAACTAAAAAGAACAGATTTAATATTTTTAGGGATTTCAAGCAACACGAACAGGGTAGCGATCATATAACTTTTTCTTTAGAGTGGAAAAAAAATTATATGATCGCTAGGGTTCGCTAAAGTTAAGCCCTACACACAATAGAGGAAATATTAGGAAAATAGGAATAAATATTCAGATTCAACTTATCAAAAACCTGTGTATTCCAGTGAAACTGGTATCTGGTAGGTTGAAATCTTAATATTTATTCTTGTTCCTAATATTTGTTCTATTATGCGCAGGCCCTCACTCTAGTAAGAGTCGAGACATAAGTTTCTCTTCATGATTGGTGCCGCTATGTTTCAGTTTGTTAATGTGTTAGTGAATATAAATGAATAGGTGCCCTAGTGAAAATTTTTCTCATAATTTTTACACGAATTGGAACATTTTTCAGAAATACTCAAAATATTCGGAAAGTTTACATCTTTTCTCAGAATTTTTCATACAAGTGAATTCTAAAATATTCGGAAATTTCTCATCCCATAATGTTTAAAAAATATTTTAAAATTTTTTAAATTTTATACCATTTCATCAGAAATTATAATAACTTATGAAAAAATTTTAGAAATCTTACAATTCATAATTAACATATACGAAAAATCTGAGAAAAGATGTAGATTTTCTGAGAAATGTTCCAATTCGTATAAAGAAATGTGAGAAAATTATAAAATTATATGGAAATTCTGAAAAATTATATGAAAAATTATAAGAAAAATTTTCACTAGGAATGAAAGCAATTTTTGTAGTATCACGTTTGTCAAGATGATGACGCCGGAACGAACGTTTTTTCGCTTCGGTCGATAAGTTAATTAGCTTAAAATAATTATCGCCAATCTAATTTTGGCCGTATTGATCCTCTCCTTATTTTTCCGAGGAAAGGCAGATATCATTTATTAAAGAAGAATCAGAATTATTAGCCACTTCCGATAAGAAACATGGCATTCTTCTGGTTTTGTGTCTCGATTCTCACTAGAGTGACTCTAGTGTTCGCTACTCACAAGAAACCATTTCGATTTGTATAACAAATTAGTGAAGATTCTTGATATCAGTAAAAATTGACAACATAAGATATAAATTAAGAAAAAAAGCAAGAGCGTACAGGTCGTAGGTTTCAAGAAATTTAGTGTTACAGTACATGGTAAAAGTTATAAAACGGCTAATATCTCAAAAAATATTGATTTATCTAAAAAATATTTGAAACAAAAGTAATAGGTTTTAAAAAAGTTATCAGATGATGATATTAATTTGATCTTAGAATGACCTTGGAAAGTGCTTTCAAAGTCAACACAAAAATCGGAATTTCCCTATTTTTCATAGCATATCTTTATACGCTAACATTTCCAGAACATTGATTACAAACCTTTTCTTCACAAGAACTTTCCGAGTTATGGCATTCGAAATCAGTCTGCGTGGAAAATTTTCACGTTTAGCGCTAGGAGAAAGATTATATGATCGACCTCCTGCTGATATCCAGTAAGCACAACGATGTTAGCAAAATGTCGGCAACTGATATCAACTGTGGTCGCATTTTGCTTTTATTCTGTCGACGGAATCTATTCTATATGCAATATGACCGAACAATAGATTGGCGACAGAAACGGAGCAAGAGCTGCAAATCTTAGATTTGTTTTCTGCTCCTTGTTGCACTAATTCAAAAAGTGTACACTAAAACGTTTTCTGTTCCCAAAATGGCGTCAACGACGGTTCTTTTTGTTCCAGTGCAACAGAACTCAGTGCACGAGTTCACTGTACTGACTACACTAGATTTGGAGTCAGTGCAAGCAGTACAATCACTAGTGTACACTTCAGCCACAGAAAACAGACCTTGTACAAAAGTGCGAGAATTGATAATTATTTAAAAGACACCCTTCACCTTCAATTTCACCTGAAATTATGCTCATTCGGCACGTTTTTGAAACAAAAGAATCTGACAGTAAAATGTTGTGCTTAATCCTGCAAATCGAGATGTTAAGCGTTGAAGTTGACGACTATTGAGGTTAGGAAATCTGTCAGCTGCGAAATATCGCGATGAAAGCAGTGTGCTGCGATCACATTTTCATGCTTTGGCTACATGTGCATAGGTTTTTTACTAATTTACTTCTATAGCAATATATTAATGTTTGTTTATTAATATTCAAATCGTCTTCTTTTCATCGTTTAAAGGTTTACAACATTTCGCACAAGAACAGAGTAAGCTTTCGTTTTGAATAAAAATGCATCGAATGAGCTTAATTTCATTAAAATCGGAAGTGATGATTTTAAATAAATAAGACTAAAATATGTGTACGGCGCTGCATTAAGTTGATGTGACAGATTTCCTAATCACAATGACGTCAACTTTAACGCTTAATATCTCGGTTTGCGGGCCTAGGCATGACATTTTATTGCCGGATTCTTTCGTGCAAAAATGCGACAAATGAATATAATTTTATTAAAATTGAAGGTGAGAGGCGTCTTCTAAATAATTATCTGAGAATTTATAAATAATAAAATGATAAATATATATAAATAATAGCAAGCCTACATACAAAAACATTTGTGTCATCATTATCTTTAATCAAGAATTTTTTTTAATAGAATTGCATTTATTTTCACGAATCTAATACTTCCATGAAACAATATGGGACACCATTTTTATCTTGCACTAAAACGTTTTTTATTCCTTGCCTGCACACTTACACTAGTCAGTTCTGGATTGCACTAGTTCAATGCAGTTTAATTCTAGTGCAATCCTCGTGCAGTAACAGAAAACAAATCTCTTATTCAGAGGTTCACTCCACTGCCAGTCTACTGATATAGCATCTATATCAATAGACTTTATATTTTTGTCAACATTGTCAGATATTACAGACTGTGTAAAATTTTATTTTTCTGCTATCAAATTGATAGAATGCTCTGCTTAAAATCTGTCTCTATCTACAAACTTGGCTATCTGGATCATCAAGTATCTCATTTCATAGAACAGAGCGATATGTTTTTGTTCTTAGACTTTTTTATTTTTACATGAAAGACAATCGAATATGTATATTATTATTAAAATATAACTAGATACTTACCCAAAAGATATTAGAATACAGTGTTTTTAAACTGTTGATATCGAATTACAATTTCTTAATCAATGAAATCAATCCGTCTTTTTGTCTCTTGACTGGCACCAGACTCACATGAACCCGTATTCTCATACAACAGTCAATGGAAAGAAAGACAGTGATGCCAATTCGCGGCCGCTTTCACTTGCAGCACGCTATGACATATGGAGGGGGATAATGGCTCATACACACAGAATGCGAGAATCAAGGGCATTTCCAATGTAAATCGGGCGGCATACAATGCTTATTTTTCTGCTGGATTAGGCTAATTCTACAATGTGCTCTTTGTTTCCTGTTTCTTGCTGTTTGTCTCTGTTTGTCTCTTGCCTTTTTGATCAATAAGACAAGAGACAGCAAGAAACAGAAACAAAATGCACATTGTAGAATTAGCCTTAAGCCTATTCTACAAAATGTGCTCTTTGTTTTCTTTTTCTTTGTTTGTTTTTCGACAATTGCATTTCTTGCTACATATTTCCTGTTTCTTCCGAAGTTCGTTATAATTTAGTCTGTTCGACTTGCTACTACACTTTTTTACACCTTTACACTTAAAATGAGATAGACATATATTTGATTCCGAAAAGAGAGAAAGTGAAGATATTGAGTGTAAAAAATGTAAGCAAGTTGAATAGACCTATTATTCTACAATGTGCTTTTTGTTTTCTATTTCTTGTTTTTTGCTATTTTTTTACATTTTGTCTTTTTGCTTCTTATCCGGTTTTTTATTTTATGTCGTCCGAGATAAACGTTAATGACGTCTTTTATTAATTTTTTCAAGATGCTAATACGGTTCGTGACTTCTTAAGACTGTACTTAAGATGGTCTTAAATATAAAATCTGAATATGAATACCGGTCTAAAAGATGAACCACCAATCACCACGCTTGAAATCGTGTACTATGTGCACTTCGGCCATTTTGACACGACAATAGCTGCGTTCAATAGACTCAACAGTTGAGTGAGCGCTCGCTATTATTGATGTATTCTTTTAGATCATCCAATCAGCATTTTAGATCTGGAAGAATACATGAATAGCAGCAAGTGCTCACTCAACTATTGAGTCCGCTGAATGTGACATTGGCTGCGTTCAGCAGAGAAAGCAACTTTGTAACTGTTGTAAAATTCTTCAATACGATTGCTTCTTGCTTTTAATTCCTTATAGATCTAAACGTATAAACCAATTATATTGCAGAATTTTATAACAGTTACAAAGTTGCTTTCTCAGCTCTGAACGCTATTTTCATCTCATTTCAAAATACACAATCGATCCCCAGGGCATCTTTTCCAAATTCGGAATTATTTGCTAATAAATTTCTACTGTGTTTTCTAAGGAAAATGAAATAATTCCAATTGGAAAAATCATTCCGACTTGTTCCATGATAGATGTCTCTTCGGTCGGTCACGAATCACGACGCGCGACGAGTCACGGAACACGGAACGCCGCGCCACTTTCGCGGTCGCAAAAACAATTGGCGAGCGAGTGCGGCGCAAACAGCTGATACCGTTTCTGCGGTACATCCCTTACGTACGGAAGCACATGTCTGCCGCGCGATAATCACGCCACGGTAATCGCACTACTTACTCCCTGTTACTCCCACGTATTCTTCCAGTGATCGGTGAACGGTGGAATTCGAAGGCACGTGCTCGTGGACACGCCGGTGATACTAGGTGCTCCATCCCCGAATAGTCGCATGCGATGAACTACGGCCGGCGATAACCGGCATACTCTCATCGTCCTCGTCCTCGTCGTCATCGTGATCGTTGTCGTTATCGTTTACCTGCAAGGAGAACATGGCCGATCGCGATAGCGCGTCCGAGAGCGATTCCAGCTCGATCGACGGCGGACCGATCATGATGCCGCCGTCGCCGATTACGCGCGAGCAGCTGCAGAAGCGCATCGAGTCCCTGCAGCAGCACAACCGTGTCCTCAAGGTCGAGCTCGAGACGTACAAGCTGCGGGTGAAAGCCCTACAGGAGGAGAACCGCGGTCTGCGTCAGGCGTCTGTCATCATTGTGAGAATTGATTCTTTCTTGTTTCTCAGTTTCTTTAAGCTTGTATCAGACTAGAAATTAGGCTTGTTCTTTTTATCACTTTCGACCATATGTAGATTACATTTAATCTCTGTTCAACGTACTTTTTATCTTTTTATCTTTTTCTAGTTCTTAGAACTGGGAAAGGATGAGGAGTAAGTTTAACTTTATATTAGGGGAAACAGATATTAGTTGAACTTGCAAGGTTCAACTTTCTTCTTTTCTTCACGTTGGAGAAAAAGAGGGAAAAGATGAACTATGCCAGAAATTCAGTTAAAAAGGATGAACCTATTAAAATAAAGATAGAATTTGATCAATCCAAGCAAAATTCGCAGAATTTGATATTGGTTTTCTTTCTTGTAATTAGTTAAATTCAATCTTTCAGGCTGGTATTTAGTCAGTTCTTATTTCAAGACTGTTTTAAGTAATGTCTTAATTATGCTAATGCGGCCCTCTGATTGATTTGTGACACCTCAAGATAGAACTTAAGATGGTCTTGAATATATAAGAACGGATTATGAATACTGGCCTGAGTCTCAATTTGATGCAGACATTAAGCCTATTAGCTGAACTTCTTGCAAGATTCATCTTTCCTTTTTTTTCATATTGGAGAGAAAAAAAGGAAAGATGAACTGTATAAGAAGTTTAACTAAAAAGAACAACTTTTATTGTAATTTAATTAAAAAGAATAGAACTTTGAGTATCAAGGAAATGCAATCTTAGTAGTACTATATCATACTGGTAATAATTTATGAAACAAGTTTGAATATTAATTAAGACACTGGCTGTTTCTATTTTATTCTATATTTGCAAAAAGCAAGAGCGAGTATATTTTACGTTTGGAATTCTCTGAATTTGTAGCAAGCGAAGGCCGAGCAAGAAGAGGAATTCATAAGCAACACCTTGCTGAAGAAAATCCAAGCTTTGAAGAAGGAGAAGGAAACTCTGGCTCATCATTATGAACAAGAGGAGGAGTGTCTTACCAACGACTTATCACGAAAGCTGAACCAATTGCGACAGGAGAAGTGCAAACTTGAGCAGACATTAGAGCAGGAACAAGAATGCTTGGTGAACAAGCTGATGAGGAAGATCGAGAAACTGGAGGCAGAGACATTGGCCAAGCAGAGCAACCTGGAGCAGTTGCGACGTGAGAAGGTCGAATTAGAGAACACTCTGGAGCAAGAACAAGAGGCGTTAGTGAACAAGCTGTGGAAGCGAATGGACAAGCTCGAGGCTGAGAAAAGGATGCTGCAGATCAAGTTGGATCAACCTGTTTCCGATCCTACTTCACCTAGAGAGATCAACAATGGCGACACCGCCACAAACTTGAGCACGCACATTCAAACTCTGAGAAGCGAGGTCGCTCGATTAAAGCACACTTTGCTGATTTCACAGCAAGAACGTAAGGATGCCATCTTTAATAATAAATTAAATAAAACTACTAATAATTTAATACAAAATAGTTTGCAAATTCATTATTGGCGCATAAATATTTTTAAATATTTTTCCAAAATTCACAATTGGTTTATTAAATATAGAATAATTTTTCTCTAAAAATATATTATTTATTGCTTACATTGTTAACAACCTTTTTAAATATTTGATCGTAAATTTATACGAATTAGTTATGTACGATTAAAATCACTTTAACCTTAAGTGATCTTATTCATATTTAATAATACTTCGATGTAAATACATTTCCAAATTCATCTTCAAATACAATTTTAAAGACGCTTTTTTTGTTTTCGATCTGCAACGAAAACTTTATCGAATTCGATCTTCTAAAGATCTTTGTCATTGATCGTTTTTAGATACGGAAAAAATGAAGCGATACGTTAACGAAGAGAAGCAAATACGCGAGGAAAATTTGAGACTGCAGCGAAAGCTGCAGCTCGAAGTGGAGCGTCGCGAAGCCTTGTGCAGACACCTCTCGGAGTCTGAGTCCAGGTCAGAATTAAATTCTATAAACTGCTCGTTAATATAATATCTTAAAATTATTTTTATTATCTTAAACTGTAAATTATATTAAACTATAAATTTGGCATAACTGAATTTTAGACTTGAAAGATATTTATTGTTCCTAATCTCACAGACATGATTTTCGCAGCTTGGAGATGGAAGAGGAACGGCACTACAACGAAATTGTGATGTCTGGGGGGAACATAAGAACTCGCACGGTGTCCAGTCCTGTGCCCTATAATCCTTCGCCTAGTTCTTCAAGGCCACTAAGTCCTGGTGAGTCTTGACAAGATTATATAGATTATATAGATAGAAAATATTTAAATAAATGGAACGTTGAGAGAGAGAGAGAGAGAGAGAGAGAGAGAGAGAGATA
This sequence comes from Acromyrmex echinatior, assembly GCF_000204515.1. The sequence continues at coordinate 775,441 of NW_011627085.1, read as the reverse complement.
ATCATAGTATAAGAATATAAGATATTTCATTGCGCGTAATGGCTGGCAGACTAAATCAGGACAACCAATCAAATATTTATCCTAAATCAGAATAACTAATGCTTATCCTAAACTTAGGATAACGCTTTGATTGATCAAAGAGCCGCCATGTTGAAGACAACTGCACATCCTTGGAAATGGAAAATACCTTATATTCTTATATCATGGATATAAGTACAAAATCTAAAATAATATAATTGACATTTTCTCGGAATGCATGTTTCGTGTTTAGCGGATTCATGTGAATGCAAGTTTTATTATTAGGTGTTAACGTGCTAGGTTCCACATCCAGAGAGGGTTTCAGTGCAAACCGGTGCTATGCTTGTGGTCAGCCGACTGCTCCTCCATTTGCGAGCTCGTCGCCTCCTTCAGGGGTAAATTATTGTGTACAGAACTGCTCAATGTTGGAAATTAATTGATTATTTGTTAGATATGATGCGCGAGATATTTCTTTCTCCTAAAGGATATTTTTTATCAGAAATTTTGCTTTAAAGAAGAATTCTTATCATAAATCAATTTTTCTTCAATTAATATCTAGCATTGTTCGACAATTACATTTAATAATTATAGGAAAATGCTCTTTGGCATTTCTGGGAAACGATTGCTTTATTTGTGTTCGCGAATATTTACTGAAACAGGGACACATCGTGGCACCATCCAGCAGACGGACTTCGGATCGTTTCGTCAAACCGGCGATTCCGCCCACTATCGTGAGTCCCGGTGGACCGCCGACCATCGCTCCCAATCCTACGGTGAATCCCATTGTCGCGCCCCATCCAGGGTCACCGATGGACATTGCGAAGACATAAGTCACCAAGTTGAGGAGAGGGCTCTCCACAGAAACCCCTTTTATATAGTCGTGCGCAAGGTACTTCTCTAAACGGTGCGTTCCAGCTAAAAGATACGCGGGAAAATTGCCCGCACTTTGGTTTGAGACACCACCGTCGGCGCGTTTTCTTCTCGGATGTTTCCGTTCGTTAACTACTACTTCAGCTCTAATGTGTAACACACGGGCTACGGCTAAGAGAGAGAGACTTAATTATTTCGATCTGAATGAGCAGATATAGAGTTAAATGATGCAGTTGCAAAAGCGTCTCGCCTCTCATTGTTAGTCGCGGGATCATTCTTTTCGACCTCCCGCTTCTTCGGTGATTCCTCTTGTATGATGCCTGAAGTATCATTCAGACTGAGCTCTTTATCGTACTATGCAATTAATATCGTTTGAGTGTTCTACATAAGAGAAATGATAAAAAAAAAAAGAAAACGTTGACATGTTGCTTCCATGTTCCAAGTAATCATAGCATAAATAAATGAACGCGAACGCTGAACGGACATCTACATGGCATATTTGCGATATTATTGTAATCTTACTGTGCGTTTAAGAACGTAAACGAAAGTAACTAGGGTGTAGTGTCGCGGTGTTCACTCGATTTAACAGGTATGTATTTGTTTAGCTTTGAGCCTGAGTAATCACTTAGCGCACGCAGTACTGGTAGAAGCGGAAGCATAACTTTAGAGAAAAGGTTTCGTTAGTTCCTTCGAGGGGATTGTCTGATCTTAGAATGCGCAATCAGGTAGAGTCAGACTTCAGGGAGATCTTAGCGATCGGGAGATTTCGGTATCTGAGAAACTTGGAATTCAATAATTATGAATCTATGTATGTGTATATGCGTGAGTGTGTGTGTGTGTGTGTGTATGTGTGTGAGAGAGAAAGAGAGGAAATGTGACAATTCAAGGCCCTAAAGTTCCAAGGATTCAACAGTCCAACGATCTGAGAATCTAAAAAACAGACTTATGGATCTAAAAAAAAGTGTATGCTCGAAACGCTTAAATATATCTAAGTGTCTATAAATATATATACATACACACACATATATATATATACATAATATTTAAAGTAAATATTTTTGTTTAATGATCAATGTAAATCCACAAAAATGTAAGTGTTCATACAATATTTTTAGGATCTTATTAATTTAAGAAATAAATGTAAAAAAGGATCTAAAGAATTAATGTGTTTTCAAATCATTAGCTTCTTAAGCACGGACGTTTCTGAAGTTTCTGCTCTTAGAATCTTTGGATTTTGAAATCTTGGATCGCTAACATGTAGGAAAACGCATCGCCTCAAGAACTTTTATCCCTTAAATCTTAAATCTTTTAGTCTTAGGATATTTTGCGGAGAAAGTGGGATTTGGAAGATTTTGGTACACTGGAGCTGGGAATTAAGCCTATTGAGATTTGATAGTGTCAAGCATGGCGCCTGAGAGAGACAGATCTTGCGTTCAAGAGTTTACTTCCTAATAAATTGTTTTTTTTTTTATACCAACGATATACATTTGTGTTAACCCGTTGTCTGTTATATTGAAGATCTTAGAGTCATTGTTCTAGGAAAACGTTCGGGAAGTCAGACTTTTCAGATTTAGGAAGCTTGGAACTTCATTTCTGAATTTTTACTATCTCTAGTTGTAAAATTTAGATATTTAGATCTTTGTTTTTTTTGTAAAGCCTTCGAGATATCTCTCGTTACTTACTCTCAAAGTCTCGAGGAAATCTTCGTTCCACAGCGGAATCCGGAACGCTTGAAACTTTGAGAAATGTTGTGGAAATCAATATCGAAAGATCGACTGTTTTTCGTTTACTGAAGATTCTTGATATCCTTTTGCACGTCGGTTACCACGAATTATGATACGAGAAGCAGAGAAATTATATGAGATTATATGAAATCGTCTCGCTTAATATAAGATTCGTTCAAATTTATATCACGCGAGTGATTATTTATAAATTATTCGCGCAATTCTTTTTCCTCCGATTTTGTAATACGAGGTGACTGACGTTACGTATCTCTAAGAACCCTTGTTTATAACAGGTGTATTATACATAAACGATATATGAGAATCAGGTCAAAGCGTTGTTTATTATGTTATATCGAACGATTTATATACATGTCAAAATATACATGTCGTTCGGTATATAAAAAAAAATGGTCGTATATGGTATAGAATTTTATGATAACGTAAAAGATTCTAATCAATAATTGTAATTACGCAGATATATGCTTCACAGCTACATAGTATGTATTTTACTCAAGCTTTTATGAAATACAGTCACGTTTTTGCTATTACACACTGCCTGCCCTTTTGCGTAATCCAACATATCTCGAATTATTTACAATAAAAGAGTTCAAGTGGCTAATAATTCAAATTAATCAAATAAAGGACATATGCCACAACTGGAAATGTAAAAAAAAACGGTATTTTTGACTTCGAAGAAAAATATCAAGTAAAACACTAATTTTTTTACTGTAAATGACGTATTTTTTACCAAATTACATAAAATTTATGAAAAAACAGATAGTTATTTCAATATAATATTATTTGAATGACAGATATTTTACATTTAAAAACTAAATAAATGATGTTATTAATATAAATAATACTTCATGAGCATAATAGATACTGTTTTGTTGCCTATTGATTATAATTATACTGTGTATTTTAATTATTTTGCATTTTATATTTTAATTATTTTGTGAAAACATCCCACTATAATATTGATTCAAAAGTAATTAAAGATTCGATGAACGTTATCTCATGATTTTAATAAATTTAGAATATGTATAATTACAATCATAGTATACAACAAAAACAATGTCAATTAGTCTAATAAAGTATTATTTGTATTAATAACAGTATGAAACACTTACTTAACTTTTAAAAATGAAGTACAGTATAAAATATCATTCAAATAATAATGAAAGGTAAGGTATATTTATAGCCAATCGACTATATTTTAACTTTTGTAACTATTTTTACACAGAAATCTTACGGAAGTAAAAACTAAATTCTGAAATAATAGTACAGAATAGTGTCGAAATCGTAAAATGCTCAAGAAAAAAATATATCCGAGTAAAAAACTCAAAGCCCCGAAGGAAAAAAACTATTATTTCCAAAATTTTTCACCCTAAAATTCTAGAATTTTTCCGTCGTTTATATCTAGCCACAACGCAAGTTCTTGGTAGCGAGATATTTTATTTTGTTGGTATATAATTATTAGGTGTTGGAATTAATTCGTAGCGTTTTTAATGAAAGAATGTTATTTATTTCACATGAGCATTAAAAAATATATTAATGAAAGTACTTCCCATCACTTGTAAAACGCTACGAATTAATTCCAACACCTAATATAAACGTTTTGGCTTCGATCAGAACCAATAAGAAATAAAAATCTCGCTAATTTAAATCTAATTCACTGACGAATCATAAAAAAAATTTTTTATTAACGAGCATTTTGCGTTATCTTTCTGATTTATTTTTAATTTGAGTCCGCTTTTAAGCGATTTTTATGTTCTAATCTGTGACTTAATTTGTAAACATTTATCCGAAATTTTTATTGTTGTTTATATATATATTGAAGAAGGTCTAATCAAAGCCGAAACGTTTATAATTATTAATTGTATGCCAACAGAATATTATTTTGCTACTAAGAACTTGCGTTGTGGCACATACTTTTTATTTGATTAATTCGAATTATTTAATATGAATTATGTAATTGTATAATTTTTTTATTTATAAGATAAGGATTTATAATCAATGTTTATGAGATAATTAAAAAATTGCGCCATTGGATTATCTTAACGATACTTGTCGGTAATGCAGAACGAGTGTTCGCGTCTCGGCTAAAGAACTGGCGAGATCTGCAATATCGACAATTTTTCGGTGATTAGCGCGGAAATGAACCCTATTTTTGGATTCGTGCCTCATTGACGCACGTGCTAAAGATCAAACGGTTTCACAATGTGTCAAAAAATAACTCCCGTCAATAGTAACGGCTCTTAAAACGCCGAGGACGCGTATTATCACGTTGGAAAATGTCGTGAGTAATATATTTCCCTGATTTTTCTTGATTTCCTCAAACTGGAGGCTTATCAGCCTCTCGCGAATCTTCCAACGTGTCATTAGGTACTAATCATCGTTTGCTGAAGGTAAATAAAATTTGTTCGTTTTCATCGCTGCAACATCGTTGATTTCTTGCTGCTTGTTTGCATACGATCGAGGTAAGGTCTTTGAGACGCATTATCAGTCGTAGAAATCGCAGCATCGCGTCACGATGAATTCGTGCAGAAAGAAGAATGAGGAGGTATTGGCGAAGGTCTTAAACTTGTTCCTACTGCCGGATTATAACGTTGTCTCGCCAACCTACTTGGATCATCTGCTCACTCACATTGCGGAGAACACGAAGGAATGTAAGGAGCAATTAATCAATTTTAGGCTTTATCGAAATAAATTAACAAATGAAAAATGCCTGTAAGAGCCAAACACATAAGATGTTTTCCATGACATAAGTCGATACTAGTAAGTCATTCTATCTTTGTTATCGAATGTCAAGATAGAATGATGCTTGTGTCAATTTGCGCCATCAAATGAAAAGCATCCTAAGTATTTCTAAATAAATTGAACAACGTGTATGAAATATATGAAATATATAATGAAATTTTGCATAAAATTTATAATTTATGATATACAGGTACATTTACAAAAATATACAGAAACTCTGATCTTTTGTGAAATATTGATATCTGTTTGCACAATTAACTTCGACATAGTATTTTGATAAAGCAATAATAACAGTATATTTAGCAATTAAGTTTGAAAAGAAATTGTCCAATGATTGCGTTTGTTATTAATCAAAGAAATTACAATAAACTGTATAAGCATTATACCCAACATGATTCGTTCAATCGAGTAGTCATTAAATTTCTAAATTTATTATGTAATACAATATAAATTGAACACAATATATTAAATGTTGTCCGGTATATACTTTGGTATTTAAATTGTACAGGCGCTACAGTTGATTATGAATACTGCGAAGTCTTTCAAGAATGGATACCCAAGGCTTTAGCGATATGGGAAACTGGACAAAAGGCTTCGCACCCTGTGATTACATTTACGCTGAAATTAGTGGGAATTATCTCGCGACATGAGTTACGTTATCACTACTGGCACTGCCAGGATGTGTACAATCGACTCTATAAAATTTTGCAGTTGCACAGAGAGGATTTGCCTGCATCCATTAAAATGGCATATACCACAATGCTCTCAGACTTGATTGTCCATCGAAGCGGCAGACAGTGGGTGATACAGTCTGGTAAGGCAAAACTATGACACTAATGTCAATGTTTAATGTTTAATGTTGATCTAAGTTGTTTTCCTTTTAGGAAATATTGTTCTATCTTTTTTATTCATTCTTTTTTAAATGTCAAGAAGGATAGCAGAATGTTGTGTCTCTTAAAAAGAAAACAACCCTTTGTGAAAAGTAAAAGAACAAAATATTTTAGGACATACACTGCCGTCGAAAAATGCTCGTAACTCGGTAAAAAAATCATCGCAGACAAAAAAATAAAAAAGCGATCAAAAGCAGGTGCTAAAGTTTAAGTTTCAAGCTTTAAGTTTTTTTATTTTTTTGTCTGCGATGATTTTTTACCGAGTTATGGTAACCTAAATATTATACAATTTTAAATTCTATGTCCGGAAACTTTTTGACGGCAGTGTGTATATTTTTGAATTATATCATTCATTTATTACAATAGTGATAAATTCAAAAATTTTCATTTTTTAATTGCTTGCAAAAAAGTAGTGGGAACATAAAGAAAAATATTGTTAAAAATAAAACAAGGTTTACGAGCCAAGCTAGAGCTTAATGCCGGATTAATTAAAAACATAAATTTAATTAAAATAAATGTTTCAACCTTTATTGAGTGTCCACTTGTTCTCACTCTCTTACCTCTAACTGTCACATGGTATCAGATTAGATTTGTCTTTACTAATGAAATAAGTTCTCAAGATATCTCAATTTTTCCGTATTTAAATATTACTCTTAGATATTGCACTACCAGTTAACAGACAATATTTAGAATTGGCTCATTTGTCAGTTTAAGAGTTCAATTCAGAATCATTGCGATTGCGTTTTTAAATTCACTTTATAAGATAGCCGTTTGATGACCACCATACGCTGTAACGTATCTACATTTTATCCGAATATTCATCATCTATTTCTTAACGTTTATATATTAAATAATACTCACAATCATAACGAAATTGTACATACACGATGATGAATTTAGATTTTATTATATTACTGTCTAAATTATCATATTGGCAAGTTATTATTTTTTAGATGAGTCGTTGATTTCAAATTGTGTTAATTTCAACATTGAAAATGACTCAATAGAGGCCGAAACGTTTTATTTTAATAAACTTATGTTTTTGTAGTTAATCTAGCATTAAGATCTAGCTTGCCTTGTAGCCCTTGTTTTATTTTTAATTTTATAAATTATTTGAGCCTATTGTTTTTTACTAAAAATATTGTCATTTTTCTACAATCAGTTATTATATAAAAATTGCATTTAAAATTAAAATTGTAAAATTTTGATGATTCAAAATTTTTTAACTTATTTTCTGGATTTGATTTTTTTAATTGTGTTGTAATTGTAACAAGTGAGTGGTATATAAATAAATATAAAATGATTTGAAATATATTGAGATTTATATATTAAGAGTTTGCAAATGATATGACTGCAAATTATTGTTCTCTTTTTAAATGCAAGGTGTATGGAAAGATGTTGTAAAGTATGCACATTGGAATCAAACGATGTACGTTACCAGGGAGAGTCAGAAATTCTTATGGACTTTGTTGCTGCATGAACATAAGAACACCGAGACTTGTAAAGAGATCATTCTGGCAGTCGCTGCTCCTTTGATGAGCAATATTTTGGATGGACAAATGCACCAGGCTCTGGAAACGTATCTAGAACAGAACAAACTGTTGTGTTCCACGTTGAATTTATTGACTAACATCCTGGAGAACACTCTATTCGCAAGTCTAGACAATAGCATTCCCGAATTGATCGAAAGACTTGTAGACCTCGAAATGCGAGTGAAGGCGTTGTTCGAAGCCTGTATCAGCACTAGATTCCTGCAACATGTGCACAAACTGTTACTATTGTCGCTGTTCTTGAAACTGAAGCAAGGAATTAAGGAGCACACCACAGTGATTGAGACCGAAGCGTGGCACAAGTTCTGCTACGGTATGTGTTACATTTTTATGATGCTGTTATCGAAGAAGGACATTATAGAACTAGTGAAGAACAACAAGTTCTCTATGACATATTGGAAGAAGCTGCTTGCATTACATGAATTTGTTCTGCCGGAGCAGCATAAGTTTGAGCATCAAGCTATCGCCATAATGGTAAGTCAATCGCAATTAGAGAAGAAAATGATCCTATCTGACGATAATTTACTCGGTACATTACGATGAATTATCCAGTAATTTTGGAAAGCGGTGGCAAAACGGTAATCTAAAAAAAATATCTCTTATCCATCAAAAACAACGAATTTTATCAAAATTATTAATAAATTATCTTATCGTAATTTTACTGTAAGTAATCGTCACATTGAATCTGATAGTTTTATGTCTAGTTGCAATTCATGCGTTCATGTATGTAATTGGATAGTAATATTAAAAGTAAACTGCTTTTAATTCATTAACAGATAATACCACTATGCGTGTGTATAAAGAAGAATCATTTGAATCATGATCTCTTCGATATGTTTATTAATAAAATTTTCGATGTAACATGTGTGCCTGTACAAAGATTACTTTATAACATGAGGGACGTTATACGGAAGAGTGATCTTCCGATGGAACAAATTTGTAAAGTTTCTATCGATTTACTTCTTGAGATATCAGACATAATGGATAGAGTAAGTACATCCGATTTGTCAAATTAAATTAATTTTTATCTACTTTTGTAATTTTAATTGTTTGCCTTTTTCCAGGATGTCGCTGTAATCACTTTCCAAGCTTTAAGCCACGTTTTGAAAAGTTACATGCCGGACATATGGGGATGTGGACAAGCAAGAAACTGCACATCAGACGTAAACAGCACCTCTCCTTCAGAGCATCCACGAAAACTTCTGTATAAATCGATATTGGATGGTGATCCCATAGTCGATTCTCCTATTCTATTGGCATCGCTGCTCGATGGCTTGGCTGTCATGACAGAAAAATTCAAGCTGAAATGGCAGGAATGTGTGGAAACGATATGTATGTTGTCCCTCGCACAGGAGATTCTCAATCATCCCGGAATATTACCAACGGTAAAAGTTTACTGAAATCAGAGTAGTAAATTAATTATTTATACGAGAAGAATCGAGTCGAATAATCGTTACTTAGAAAAGAGCTGAGAAATGATCCGAATTTTGATTTCTATTTAGATTTGTGTAAAAGCATTGAGACTATGCAAGCTCGCCATCCATAACTTTATGCCGCCTAATTTGGCATTACTTGTGGATTCGGACAGCAACATGAACGAGATTGGACCTACTCTCTTCAAAAGATTGCACGATCCCAACTGGGAGGTGAGAGACAGTGTCCTCGAGGTTCTCAACACCATCGCGACTATTTCTGAAGACAGTAAGCAAATCAGAATATTGAAACTATAGGTATAGGTGGTCTCTTCAAGTTTTATTTGTTTTCTCGACAAATACAGAACATATATAATCAACGTATAACAAAATATAAAAATATTTAATCTTTTACAGAATATCCGGCATTCCAGGATTTTCTGTTGATCAATCAGTTTCCAACAGTGGCTGTCGAGATCATTAAAACAGATAACGAAAGTTACGTGCGAGCGTCAGCGTTAACATTTATCGCGACTATGGTACGCATCAACAAGCTGTGGGAGCTGCAATTGTCACAAAAAAACTTAACCGTACGTATATTTGTTCTTCCAAATGTTGTTTCCAAATATTGTTGAAGAAGATTAGTTATGACTTAACTGATTTTTATAGGAAACGGCGATTCATCTACTCAAAGATGAGAGCGAAGCGATAGTCAGAAGAGACGCTGTGAATCTAATCAAAGAGTTGTATGTTCATCAGAAGTGGTCGTATGTATAGTTTTTTTTAATTTATACGTCAATATTCTTTATATGCATTATACGATAATCAATGTACAATTCGCAGGAAAGAAGTCATCGATTCAATGTTGCGAGCGATGTGCATGGCGGCTGTATTTGATCTGCACTGGGAAGTGAAGACGAATGCATTATCCTTTTGGGACCACTTTGTCAAGTCGCACTTGACGGATCAGGGAATGCTTGATGACTCATTCCCGAATGTAACGTTCTCCAAGGAGCACAGAAAGATCGTAGCATTGAACGAAACTGAAATTAAGCGAAGGCTTAATAAAGCACTGGACGAGTTGGCCAGGCAAAGTTGCCTAGGAGTAAGTAAATAATTAGAACCCTGATGTGTATTGAGTGAATTTTATATCTTTAAATCTATCAGCACATAAATAATTGGATGAATAAGTGAATTGATATAATTTGTAAATTATTAATATTTATTTTGTATATAATAAATAATGAGAATAAATATTTAATCTCTGAATTTTTCTTTTTCAATTTTCTAGGTACTTCTGGTTACCCTGAAGGACGATAGTGATTTCGAGGTGTGCAAAGCGTCCGCCGCGATAATCAGCAAGTTAAAAACCTGCCTACTCAAATACAAATTGAATGAACCACCGTCGCCGGTGGAAAATCATGCGACTATAGACACTGTCTATGTTAAAGAAACATCGCCCGTTTCCTCGTCTATCTATGACAAAAAATCGCGAAATGCCTCGCACGTTATTGAGGAGATTGTGGACGCAAACGATGCCAATCTGCTCGCAACCATCTACAAGAACTCCATGAACATGGACGCCGAGATGCCAATAGAGGAAGAAGAGAAAGAGGAGAAGAAGACACTCCGTTACATCTCGTCCGTAACCCGCCAGGATTTCCTCCACGCGATCTTCAACTGTGACATTGATGCTTATATCAAGGAAAAGAATCGCTGGCTGAAGACATATACCAGTAGTTTTGAGTCGATCTTAGACGACATACTAACGATGCATAAGCAGAATGACGTCAATTCGATGGACTGCTATTGAACTCGTGGCAATGTCGCTTACGTGTGTCTTAACACATTAAAGGCCGGTCGTCTAAAATTAGATGTTATGGAGATCAACGGTATTAAATGGCTGGTTTTCTAAAGAAGAGTTTGCTATAAAGAATTTTTTATAGTATGTACTTAAATACACAGGCATTATCAATTATCTCTAGTCTGTAATCGTTCTCACTGCGTAAACTATTGCATCTATTTCCAAGATCAAAACTTCAAATTTCGTCAACACAAAATATAGTCTGCACAAAATATTGCCGGTCGATAATGTGTTAAGCAGCAATATGACGTGCATTCTTTTCTTATATTGGATGACATGTTGATTGTCAAATATTGCATATATGAAGTTATTGTATATATTTGTATACACGTTCCTAAAATCAAGTTAAAATCGAGCATTGGAAATTTATTTTTAATTTCTATGAAGCAGTCCCTTAAAATCTATAAAATATTTTGTTGCACTTTTATTTTTCTTATATATATCTTTCAATCTGTTCTTTTATTATAGTATTGTTCCATATATATTTTCTTATTTGAATAGCAAGTAAGAGATTGTGTAATGTTCTTGTTTTTATTTTAAGTATATTTTATTATTCATGTAACAACGCATGTTTAATGGCATTAACATTTTGTATATTGTTAATGTAAACAATAAAACAGAAAACCAAAGAAAATTTATATGCGTCTTGAGGAATAGATATGCAAACATTGCGTTTACACATAAAAGTGATGCACGGGGTTTTTTCATGGATATCTGTTTCTTATTGAAATAAAATATTAAACAGTTTCTGTTTTATTTTATATGTTTGTTTTCCAAAGATTAGATATTGCAATAGTAATTTACATCACTAGGTAGTAATCATCTTATATATACGAAATTTTGGAAAAATATTATTCTGTGATTGAAAAAAATCCAAAACAAATTTTAAATTTAATTATGTTTTGAATTTTTTCTATCATAGAATAACATTTTCCATTCAACATTTTATATAAATATATATATGTATACAAGATTTGTGAAACAAATTTCTGATTTTGAGAGATAACTATTTTAAATTTGCACGAATTTAATTGACAATGATTTTTTAAACAATTTTCTTATGAATTGTTTATATTTCGTATGAATTACATAGAGTTATCCAGACAATTGTAATTAATTATATATTTTTACACTACGCAATTAACATAAATAAATTAAACATAGTTATTGTATAAAATTCTTTGCAGTTTGTAAAGAGTTTTATATAAATTGAAAAAATTTGATAGTCATTTGAATAATTTGAATTAAGTAATTTTAAAATATATGACTAACTGACATAGCTAAATTCATTCAGGTTTATTTTAAATTCATCAAATCGAGGGGGAGGGGGTTTCTCTCGATTCGTGACAAAAATACGTTTAACAAAAGTCAATTAATGATACATCTAGTATAAATAAATACGACAATATGACGTGCTTACAGGCAATCAATATTATATAGATCAGTATTTATAATCAATTCTTATTTTAAGAAATCTTAAGTAATCGTCTTAAGTAATGACTTAAGATGCTAATAGACTATTAATTTTAATCTCTCGCTTTAACTTTTTATCTTTTTCTAATTTTAAGAATTGGTATTCATAATCTGTTCTCTTATTTCAAAATCATTTTAAGTGATGTCTTAAAATAGTAAAATACAGCTTTGTAATTGGCTTCCCGGAAAAAAATGTTATATATACATATATGAATATATTGTATATATATATTATAATTATATATAAAATATGTCAATTTTATATATAATTATATATAATTATATATGAAATATTTTTTCCCGGATTATGAATTGTGACATCTTAAGACGGTTTTAAATATAAGAACCGAACTATATTATAGATAAATATCAACCAAAGAATAAATTAAACTGAGTAAATTAAAGTTATAATCTACGTTGAAATGATATGTGACTGTTCTTCTTGACAGCCCTTTTCGAAGCAATGAGTGCGCCGCGCAATGTTAACGCGCATGCGCATGCGGGTTCGCCCTTTCAAATGCCGTCGCACAGCCGGCAACTTCGGCAGAGTCCGGCAAATCGTCAGTAATGCGCGAACCTTTGCGCGGGAATGTAGTTGATAAAGTGTGTTGGTTTTGCGAAAGAATACGAAAAGAAGAAACGAGAAAGAAACTACAGTTTCGTGTATAATTGATACACCACTCGATATTGTCTCGAGATTAACAGAAAAGTGCGTCGCCCGGAAAAGTGCTGATCTAGCCCAACGATGTCATTTTACTTTCGCGACTCGCCGAGATTCGGGGACCGATTGAGCGGCATGTCCGACGACGAGTTGCTGCGGGAAATGAAGCAGCGATTCAACAAGGACAAGGGGGACACGTTCTTCGAGTCTGACAGGCCTACCAGGGCTGACTCCTCCGATCGGTCCTTCCCGCATTTTCCTAGAGTGAGTTTTCTCATATTCATCGACCACCAACTCATATAGCAGACTTTATCCGGTCGAGAGACCATTCTGGTGCGTTCCAAAACTCGATTGTGTCAACTTCAGTATCTTCTAACTTCCTTTGTGGAAAAATTTGTCCGAATATGTGCGAAATTATCCGAAATGTCGTCAAAATGTGTCCGAATTCATCCTAAATGTCTCCGAAATGTACAAATTTGGACAATTACAGATAAAATAAGATATTTTCGTCAAATTTCGATAATATTGTCTGAATTTGTTAGAATTTGTTCATTTTTTTATATTTTTCGGACAAACTCTAACAAATTTTTTTATGTTCGCGTTGTTTGAAATCCTCGAATATTTTTGCACTTAAAATTAAATATAATATATTTGGCATTAAGTAAGTACAAAAAATACAATCAACGCGAACAAACTTTTTGTTCAGCATTCGGTGAATAACAAGAATAAAATAATATTAAGTTGATAGAGTTGAATTTTGGAACGTCCTTAAGTCGTCCTCTGGATGTGTCTTTTAGATAGATATCCCTTGGAGGTCTGGTTGGAATTCAAGGAGAACAAGAAAGTCAAAATGTAAATTTGACGTCATATTGATCGAAATTATGTCATTTTTTTATCATGATTCGACATTTTTTGACTTTCTTCTCTAGTGAAAATTTTTTTCATAATTTTTATACGAATCGGAATATTTTTCAGAAATACTCAGAAATATTCAGAAAGTTTACATCTTCTTTCAGAATTTTTTTATACAAGTGAATTCTGAAATATTCTGAAATTTCTCATTCCATAATTAAAAAAAATATTTTAAAATTTTTTAGATTTAACATTTCATCAGAAATTATTACAAAAAATTATTACAAAAAAATCTTAGAAATCTTACGATATTTTATAATTAACATATATGAAAAATTCTGAGAAAAGATGTAGATTTTCTGAGAAATGTTCCAATTCGTATAAAAATGTTATAAAGAAAGTTATAAAATTATAATATATAGAAATTCTGAAAAATTATATGAAAAATTTTGAGAAAAATTTTCACCAGGATTGTCCTCCTGGGTAAGTATCATTCATTTGTCGCGCCCTTCTTCCTCGCCCGCGCGGATTTCACGATCGCGTCCGCGGTATGCCTGCGGAATGCCGCGGCGTGCCTTTTCATCGACCTTTATTCTCCCTCCGCTTCCCACTCGTCTCACGATCGATCGATCACGTCGAAGGGAAACGAATCTTTACGTCGTTTAACGTTCCCTTTTCGCACCGTTTGCCTGCGTTTGCTACCAAATACTCTAATATGCAAAGTTTAACGGTTTGTCTCCTACAGTACCTGCATCCTATACAGTACAAATTATTCTAGCAATATTGCAGCAATATTACAATAATATTCCAATAATACTGCAGTAACCTAGACAGCACAGAATATTTATGATAAATGATTTATGATTTATTATATTATTCATTTTTTAAAATGTTGTATAAATAATTTACATACATTTTATATAAAGCTTTATTCGAAATATTATTAAAAGACATACTAAATATTTAATGTAATATTTATGATAAATATAAATAAATATTTCTGGTATTTTTACTTCAATTATAATGTCTTTTATTAAGTATTTCCATAACATTTACTACAAGATTTACAATGAATATTTCATAATATCTATCATAAATGTTTATTTGATCTGAGACTGGGACAAAAATATTTACAAAATATTTAAAATAAATCTATTTATAAATATTGTGTGCTGTCTGGAAACATTATGGCAAGCCTTTTTAATAGCATAAAAGGAATTTTGTCTAATATAAAACATAATTAAAAATTGTCTAAAAAGAATTCCCCTACAGCTACTAAGTTGCACAAAAGTTATAACAACACTAGCAATACTGCAGCAACATTGCAGAGATTTTGCAGCGATATTGCTGTATACGATATATTTTTATTAATGAATTAAAATTATGAGATGAAATATAAATAAACTTCAGCATATTGATTATTTCAGCAATATTGTATTAACATTGGTAAATTTTACTTTTTATATTTTACTTTTTAACAGCATAAAAGGAATTTTGTCTAATGTAAAGCTCTTAAAAAATAAATGTCTAAAAAGAATATTACGATTCTTATTAATGATTTAAAAAGAGTGAGATAAACATCGACGTATAAAGTTCAGTGTATTGATAAAGGAGAATGCGATTATTAATAGATACGTCGTTTACTTCTTCGTCTTCATTGGCATCACGCGCGAAATTTAAATCGCAACGAACAAATCGGAGCACGTCCCGCATGCTGCGCCGAATTTCTTTATATTTATAGCATCGTCCTAATTCTCTTTTTCGAAGCGACGATTGTATCGGTCGTTTAAACGAAAGTTTCGCTGCGATGTCGATTCGCAATTTTTCTCCAATTTGTCGATTTATTCTTGTCATCGATATATTTTCAGATCGCACACGAAACTATTCGGATCGCACGACGATAAAAGCAAAACGATTCATGATCGTACGACTCTCTTGTTTAATTAAAACTTTTCTCCGAGTAAATGCGAGACCGTAAACGCAGGTAAATATTGATTCGCATCGATCGAAGATTAACTTTGTATTGACAATGACGAACGAGTTTCGATATCTCGTCTTGAAGATTTCCATTGCTAGTCGTCATTTCTAAAAAGATTACCTGATCAAATTGCTCGTAAAAGATCTATTTATATTATTTATTGTTAGACTTTTTTTATTATCAGCAGAAGAGAACAGAATTTCTCCAGTATGTCACACTAAAAATATAACAATCGAGAGAGGAGGAAATAGAATTTTTGTTTATTTACTTCAATTTACATGCCAAGAAGAGACTTGGCTCACATTATAAACTTAATCACACATATCTATCCATTCCTTCTAAATATTCCTTATAAATTAATAATTAATTGAATGTAATAATTAACCTTTACAGATATTTAATTTAATACTAAAAATTACTTATTTTGAATATTAAAAGCAATAAATGATATGCTTTTTATTATAAAAAAAAGTAAGTAATTAATTACTATTTTCCAGTATTAAATTTTTGTAAGAATAATATACATAAATCACCGCGTATCGACTTTTTTATTATATAATCTAATACTAAGTTTTTAGCTTCTATTTATTATACCATTTATATTATTAACTTATTATTATTGCAAAATTTTTACACAGAGGAGAAAAGGCAGGAATAAATAACGATCGCTTATAAAATTTTTCATGCAATTTTCAACTGTAATCCTTCTATTCCATTTGAAAGTGTTTTTATCTTTATTTATTTTTAGAAAAATTATTATCGATTATCAGAATCAAACTTATCAGGCACTCATTCGATTTTTCTTTATTAAGTATAAGAGTTGAGGAAAGAAATTTCTAACACATTTAAACGAAAAAGACCAAAGAGGATATTATTAGTGCCTAATAATATCTATTTTTATCTTAGTGAATCTTAGTTCTTTAATTCAAGCAAAACTGTGATTCGATTGTGCATTTATCAATCTTGAAACGTAATCTTAAACTGAAGTGAAGTATGTAATGTAACAAATTAAATTGACAAGCAATTTAATAATACAGACACTAATGTATCTTAAAACACTGTAAAGAATTTATTGCGAAAATGTCATTCTAGTCAGGATTCAAACCTAGATCTCTCTACATTTCGCGATGGGTGTTTTAGTAATTCTACCATCGGCAAAAATTTCTAATATTGCGTAGTCCAAATAACTCCGCAATCGGAAATGCGTACACTATCATAGATATTTTCCGGACACCCCTTAGCTTCAATATCCTGCGAGTCGAAAGAATCTTTATCGCTTATCGTTGTTCGTGAATAGGACGACCCTCCCGAAACGAGTTTCGGCACACATCGAGGGTAGGTAGGCCACCCCTATCGATCTTAGCTTACTCGGGAAGCAGCGCATTTCCAACCCTCCTGTGCGTGTATGTGCATGAATGTATTTGTATCCTAGTCTAGGAGTCCCTTAACAACGAGAGATATCTTTGATGAAAAATTTCGCAAGCTTCATCGTTTAATTTTTGGATACGTTTTGCACGTTCCACATGTAACAATCCTGCGTGTTCATTTATACTATATTTCCAAATATCCTAAAAGTTTGGAAGTTAAAAGTGAAAAATTGAAATTGATTCCTGAGGAGATCTCCAAAGAGGATCGAAACATTCGAAATGAATGACATCATGATATTTTAATAAACCAGTAAAAATTTGTATACAACTATTTACGCATTGTTACGCTCTCATTCATTGTTTGATTCTTACTGGAAACTTTCTAGCTAGGAGACACAATTATACACAGTGTAAAACATACGAACCCTGATGAAAAAATTTCGCTGAAATATTCTATGTTTTGGAACATTCAATGAAATTACTGAAAATTTGCTGAAAATAAATTTTTTAGCTAAAAATTGTTAAAACTGAAATTTTTCTAAAATACTGAAATTTTGCTGAAAACGTGAAATAATTTCAGCGAAAATTTTCCATCAGGGTATAAAGCTGTTTGTTGTCTAATCGAGGCTTAATATTTATAGCTGAAATTTTTTATCTTTTCTAAATAAAGAGTCGCCATGTATTTAACACATAAGCCTCAACTCAATTTTTTGGCTGTGTATATACAGGATGCGTCACCAAAATCCGGACAAATTTCAATTTAAATTTTTCGTTATATTGTGCCTCCGCCAGAGGTTGTTGTTGGCATCTGAGAAAACCTGATGCTTCTAATAAATAGTCATATTCTCAAAATGGCCGCGATGTTGAAACCAAGTGCGGAGTATAATCGAAGAGCTGCGATCATCGAAGGCCTTCGCGCTGAGCGCTCAGCAACGGAAATAATTCAGTTTTTTGGATACTCAAGATCAACCGTTTATGACGGTTGTGGCAAAATATACAGCTTTAGAACAGACCAACGAAGATTCCAGTATGTCAGCAGAGGACCCCTGCAATCATTGAAAGGGTTCAAGCGCTGATTTCGGATGACTCCCGGCAATCGTTGCGCGTTCTGATGGATGTAGTAAAGTCATGGATGGAAACTATGGCATCCGGAAGGCCATATGTTTTTCAGCCATTGGACCAACTCATACGAGTCATTTGATTCCAAATTGGCTCTCAGACAACGTCGATAGTGTTGGTCCATGAAATTTTGGCCTCCCAAAGCCCAGATTTAAATTCCTTGAACTACTATGGAGCGTTGAAAGGATCACAAACAAGTCTCAGCATCCTAATGTGACGTCATTAAGGACCGCTTTTGAGGCAACATTCGTCAGTATGGACAGCGCTATATTACAGCGTGCGTGCTGTTTCAAATCGAGAATAGAGGCTGTCATTCAAGCTAATGGGGGATATATCGAATAATTGTGCTCTACAGGGATCTCCCAAGTGCCATGTAAAAGGATTTTTTGTAATATTTAATTTTTCATTAAAAACATTTTGTTTAGAAATTGTTCGATTTGTTCGGATTTTGGTGACATACTCTGTACATGGTATAAGAATATAAAGTATTCATCCATTAGGCATAATATCGGCAGACTAAATCAGAACAATTAATCAAATGCTTATCCTAAAATTAGTGGAATGCACATAGTAGCAATCAGGTTCTTTTTTACAATTTAGGACAACATTTTGATTGGTCAAAGAGCAGTCAGCATGTTCAAAACGACTGCGCATCCTTGAGATTTATTTTCTTATATCGTGTGTAGTGTCTTAGAATATTTATGATAAATATTTATTATTATTCATTTTTTGAAATCTTATATAAATATTTTATACATAATTATATATAAAGCATAATTATATATTATTTGAAATATTATTAAAAAATAGACTAAATGTTTAATGTAATATTTATGATAAAAGTAAATAAATATTTTTAGTAAGTATTTTTTATTGGAATTATAATGTCTTATTAAATATTTCCATAGCATTTACTACAAAATTTACAATAAACATTTCATAATATTTATAATAAATGTTTATGATCTACTTTGATCATAAAAATATTTACGAGATATTTAAAATAATCACAAATAATTACAAATATTTACAAATATTTTGTAAATATTTTATAAATATTGCATTCTGTCTGGAGTATACATATTAGTTGAATTGTATTGTTAGAAACATTGTGTTAAACACTGTGTCACTTTGTGTCTGTGCTCTCATTGTTGTTATTAAAATTGAAAAGTGCAACTTGCAGCGGAAGGAACTTGCATCTAAGATAACTTTGTTATAAAACGATTGCGAAAAAGGAATTCGCAAGAAATCCATCCACTCGATCGACAGATATCGATATAATACTGATAATGTTCCGGGAAACGATAATGCGCGCGAGGCATGTTAATTGGCGTATTGTCAATGCGGAACAGGTGATTCGGTTATGTATAGAGACGAGCCAATAGAAGAGAAGAGAACAGAAAAGCGTGCCTCGTTACATAAAGCGAATTGTTGTGCCATTGATACATGTGTGTATGTGTGTGTGTGTGTGTGTGTGTGTGTGTGTGTGTGTGTGTGTGTGTGTGTGTGTGTGTATTTCCAGTGTATGATTTTTTTCCACAGTCGTCTCCCTTTTAAGGTACCTTTTCATGCTAACGCTCATTTTTTCAGCGTTGAACAGGTCATGTGAAAATTGACACTTGATATTCATCAATTTTGACCACGTGACCTATTTTGATAAAAATAAACGTCGAATGTCAGCATAAAATTATACCTTATAAGTTATCCTTTATCCTGGCTCAGAAGAAAGCAAAACTCTTACAATGGCGTCATTTAACGTTCGTACTTGACGTATCTCTATTCTTGAAGATATGCGAAAGTTCTTTAGGACAATTGGGATATACGATGGGTACGTCCTTGAGAATTCTGCATTGTCAAGTTCTTGTATATTTTTAACGGGAGATTACCGATGGCATCCCGCTATAAGTCGAAGGTACCATTTAGTTATTTATTTGAATTATAATATCTTATTAAGTATTTCCATAGCATTTATATACTATTCTTGTTTTCGATTAGAAAAATGCAAATTAAATGAAGATTTATCTTAATATTATTTACCTCATTAAAATTATTTTTATTATATTCACATCTTTTCAACATTCTGTACTGCATATTTAATTATAAAAAATGATTAGTGACGCATAAATTGACATCATTGGCGGTTCTAACGTTTAAAGCAATAGAGATATTTGAGATACTAACGTTCGCTAACCCATCTTCCTAGACAGCACAAAATACTTAGAAAATATTTATAAAATATTTATAAGGCTTATTTTAAATATTTTGTAAATATTTTTGTAACCTCAGATCATTTATTATAAATATTATGAATATTTATTATAAATCTTATAGTATATAAATGCTATGGAAATACTTAATAAGATATTATAATTCAAATAAATAATTACTAGAAATATTTATTTACATTTATCATATATATAAATATTATATTAAATATTTAGTTTATATCTTTTAATAAATATTTCGAATAAAGTTATATACGTAAAATATGCATAAAATATTTATATAACATTTCAAAAAATGATTAATAATAAATATTTATCATAAATATTCTGTGCTATCTGGACTACATGTAGCATAATTCGTTATTGATGATTTGGTTAAAAAATGTATAGCAGAATGAGGGAGATTAGGAAGATATTTCTTCATAAGATGATAAATCGAAAATATAATTACATAAGAAAGAATGATGTATTAACAGTGTTAGCCAATAGCAATCTAATTGAAAATAATCTTGTTTTAATAATAGCGTTAATGAAACAAATAATATTTAATTAAAACAAGAGTACATTGAAAAAAATTACGAAATTTTTATGAATATTTATTTGAATAATACTAACCAAATAACAAATGTCAACATTTATTTATTTGGTACAAGAAACATTAATTTGATTTAAATATAATTTTTTTATTGAGTAAATATTTATTTATCGTAAGTAAATATTTAGTTAGTGCCATTTAAGGAAAAAAATTTATTAAAATTTAGTAAACATTTTTAGTGCATGGCGCATTTGTTTTATTAATAATCATTATCATTGAATTAACAAGATTATTTTTAGTTAGACTGCTGACGGCTGATGCTATGAATACAGCATCGTATTTCTTCCGTGTAAAAACGTTTATTGTTTTATTCGCGGTTTCTCCTGTGTTTTTTCTCTGCTTTCGAGGAAATTGATTTTGGAACAGTCATAAGATGTGTATGATTCTCGTAATCTCGCGACCTGCGACGAAGTGCGTGATCGTCGCAATCCCGGATCCACTTAAGCTCGTATGTTGGCAATGATATCGTACACACGGTTAGCGTTATTTATATATTTAACATATTAAACTTTGCAACGTGTTGCACAACGTGAATTGCGTAACGCAAAAAGTGTACTATTGTCATTCGCCTGATTGACTTCGATTTTAGACGAAAATCCCAATCAACATAAACTTTAGATTGGGCATCAAATCAATTCTTAGCTGCAACTTATATGTTTTTAATAATTTTTGTCTGTTTTTGGTCATGCACTATACGTGTTGCTTTCAATTAATTATAAACCGTTGCATTCAATAAAGCCATTATTATTATTATTATTATTATTATTATTATTATTATTATTATTATAGTCACAATTTCAAAACCAAACTCCTTGCATTCGATGCGTCATTTTTGAAAAATAAGTGGAAAAACAAGAGACTTCCTCGAAAATAATTTTCTTTTGAAAATGAAGTTATAGTTTTGCGAAATTTATGGTAATTTCCATTCGGTGCCGTTCGATTCGCTCATTAATAAATTAAGCGAATTTCACGCTGTGCGCCGTGATGTATACCCCTCCCCACTTCTCTCTTTCCCCCTTCTCTCTTTCTTCTCCTCCCTCCACCATCGTATGAATGAGCCTTTCGCCAGCTCACCGTCGGATTCGTGTCGACCTCCTCGCGCCTCCTGTGCTCCTGACATCGCTATCGATCACCGTAGATCATCGATCGTCATTATCGATGATCCTACAAGTGATCGAAACTCGCACGACTCGCGTTCGTGCGCTCATATAAAACGACATTTATCATTATGTTATTGCGTTTGTTATGTCACACTCATTCGTGGACAACTCGCCATACATGTATGTGCATACAAGCCCCATTTAGAGTTACGTGATGAACATCAGCGTCCCGGCCGGTAATTTTCGCCGAACTCGTTATCCCGCGTACATAGCTTCGTGATTCACTCATTGCTATTTATTCTTTTCATATGTTTTCTTTCCTAATCGAACGTCTGTTTCTTTCCGGAATGCACTCGACGGAGTACTCAATTTATATAGGTACACTCTAAATTTCACTACACTCTAAATTTTTTTAAATACAAGCACTCTTGAAAAAAAGTGAAAATATTTCATTTCTTGAAAAAGAGTGGCAATTTTCACTCTTTTTAGAGTGAATTTTCACTTCAAAAGCAATAAAATCTCACTCCAGAAAAAGAGATTTAACTCCTTCAAAGTGAAAATTTACTCTAAAAAGAATGAAAATTGTCACTCTTTTTTGAAAGATGAAGAGATTTCCCTGCAAGAAATTTAAAGTATACATACAATATAGAATCGTAATATAATATCATAAGAATATTAACATGATCTTATTTGTCATTTACAGTTCGCTTATAAATTATTAGTTTCTATAAGGAGAAGGTTTAGGCACAAGTTACCCCTTCGAGTACCATGCTTTTCACGATCGGTCAGCCATGCAACCCAGTGCGGGTTCTTCCGCTCATGCCTAAAAATATAGGTCACATATATCTCTCTTCTTCTCTCTCAGTTGATCGAAACGCATTCGTTCCTCCTCATCCATCCATCTACCTCTTAGCACATTATTAATTCGTGTGCACTTTTGTACACTTCAGATAAAAATTCAAAATATTCGCTCATTTGTCATAACTAAAAAAAATCAAATTTTTCAGAAAATGAATTTTAATATTTCAAATTATTATAATTTTGTGATATTAATTATAAAATATAATTTTGGGATAATATAAAAGATTGTAGAGGACTAAAATATGTTTTTTTAAAGTACATTATCTTTTTTTAAGTTTCTGTTCTGTTCTACAAGCAACGAAAAATTTTTGTATTATACCATTGTTATAGCATAATACAAAAAGTGCCAGCTAACGAGCGATTGTGCAAATACATATCAGACTACACATTGAAGGTTGGAGCTCGAGCAATCAGATAATTTTAATTTTAATACGTTTCGTTCTGATTGGTTGAATTCCAATCCCTAATTTACAATTTCAAATGCGTTATAGTCTACAAACTTCACGCTTCGGTGAGAAGAGGAGTAGAGTCGCACAAAGAGCGACTGAAACGAATGGAATCTTCGCGACTCGTCGCCGTCTCGCATTTCCATCTTCTTTTGTTTCTATTTTTAGATTTGAAGATCTTTTCTTTACTTCAATTTGTACGAGAAAGGAAGTGATACTATAATAATTTCTCTTCCAATGTTTTGAAAGCAAATCGAACGGAATGAGATAATCCAACGTGACGTAACGTTCAGCGCTTCCGCGTTCGCTCCACGTTTTCTCGATCGTGCGAGAAGCGTCGAGAAGTTAGGCGCGAGAAGCTTCTAGCGAGTTCTCGCGTTCGCTCGGCCGCCTCCGCCTGCGCTCGTCATCGCTGCCGCCGGTGGTCACGTGGTCGCGCACAACCCACACGTAACCGCGCATTTAAGTGCTCCCGCGGCCCGCGCGCTGTCAGTCTCGTTGTCAACCGCATTTGTAGTGGATTACGCGCGCGATCACTGTGAAACGCACGTGCACACGTTTTTTCTTCTTTTTTTTTTTTTATCTATTTTGCACTACTCAAGGAGAACGGCCTTGAAAAAATACAGCCGACGAGGCGAGTGAGAAAGAGACATATCCCGAGTATATAGCGAACGTCGCTTATGTAATCGCGGTGGAGGCAGTGAAGGAGACGAGGAAAAGCCGAGAGAGAAGCACGACGTGTGAGTGTCAGCTATTGCGAGCGAGCGGAGTGAGAGAGATATATTGGGAGCGTGTGAGAGCGAGCGAGAGAGCGAGAGAGAGAGAGAGAGAGAGAGAGAAAGAGCGAGCGAACGCAAGGAGGTAGAGATTTCGAGAAAAATCTCGCGGCAAATCTTTTCTCGACGTCTTTGCGCTTTCGAGAGCCACTAAAAAAATATTTTGTACGTGATATATTCCGGAAAAGGAAAGAGGGAAAGAAAGAGGAAAAGGAAAGAAGGAAGGAAAGAAATTACTTGCTGGTGCAAGCGAGAGAGAGTGCGTGTCGGGTATCCAAAAACAGACGCGCGGACTCGAACGGGTCCAGAAAATGGACTCGCCTGTCATCGTGGACGCAGCATCCAAATTGGGACGAGAGATTGATCTGGACCGCTGCTCGTTCCCCGTAAGTGACGTTATTCTCTCTGTTTTTTCTTTTTCCTTTTTTTTGGCGTTATTTTTTTTCTCGCGAGACAAGACTTTTCTGCGCGCAGTTCCGCATTCCGAGAAAGCTCGGTTGCTCCATGAGCTTTTCGAAGTTTGAAGTTCAGGTTCCTTCTTATTAGGAACACTCCGTAAATGATTACATCTCGGATCGACGTGTTTGCGAGCGAATGTTGCGCGTTATGAATTATTACGCACTGCTGCTGTGATTCCTTCACCGCTTAAGGCTAATATGTCATTTATACAATAAGTATCTCAAGTATGTTGATTGGCTACAGAACAGAAAAGTTCTCTGGAAATTTTCTATCCTATAATCAATCAATATGCTTGAAAAATGTGTTATACAACAAATGAAATATTAGCTTGAAGTAGTAATTAGACTAGAGATTGAGATTGGATTGAAATGTAATTAATCAAAGTAAAATTCGAAACTTGAGATTGGTTTTTTCTTGTAATTGGTTAAATTCAGTCTAATCTCTAGTTCAATCATGACTTCATGTGGATTGACGAGTGATAATTATTCGGTCCTATTTTAGCCAATCATGATGCAGCGAATCCATCGTGATTGGCTGAAATGGGACTAGGCAACCGCCAATCATAATCGTCAATCTGTAGTGTGATGCGGGCTTTAAGCTAAGTTGTTCTACTTTTCGAGAAATTTTAGCTTACTCTCTCTTTCTACCTCTCTTATTCTCTCTCTCTCTCTCTCTCTCTCTTCTTTTGCCCATTAGATAAATTATCACATTAGTTCATGCAAAGGTGGAACAACTGACTCTAATGGGCTTTCTACAATAAACCATTACCTAATCTTTAAATCTTAAGAAATCGACCAGTAGTTATAGTCAATTATTCTTCTCATATTTGACTGTGATCGATCAATTTCTTATGACTTAAAGCTTAAATAATAGCTTATTGTAGAAAGCCTATTAGGGTTAAAGCAGAGTCTTGTCTAACGTACGAAATATAAGAAAATGAATCAATCAAAATCCTTCATTTCTTTCTTTTTCAAATAAAAAACTTCGATTGGTTGATTTTCTTATATTCTATGCATTATGCGTCATGCAAAAGTCTGTGCTTCGGCCCTTGATCTTAAAAATTGCAAATCCCTTACAGCACAAAGTTGTAGCAACACTGCAGCAACACTATATATGTTGCAGCAGTGTGTAGAGATTTTGCAGTCATATTGCTACAAATTCTGTGCTGTATGAGGTGATATAAGTAAACGTGATAGGCGCATGGTGGTGGTCCTCTTCCTTCTGGTTCCACGCTTCCAAGAAGATCCAGATCTTAATGGAATCATCGACGCACACGAGATATTTCTATACGTTCCACACGTTCTCCTCACTGCCGATATAGCCCTCCCTCTCCCTCTCCATCCGTCGCTGCTCCTCACATTCCGCGTTTTGAGATCGCGTGGAAATCAGAAATAGCATTCGCGCCGTATTTTTCGCGTCGCATTCGAACGCGTCGCGACGGAATGCGTCGTTCGCGAAAAAAAGAAAGAGAAAATACAAAAATTGAGATATTATCGTCGCATCACGATATTCGTCAAGAACTTTCGAGTTCCATTATTGTAATGGTCGCAAAAGAAGTTTATCTGAATCGTTAATTGATATTTCGATGATATGAAATGATTTATGATATACGAATTCTCGAAACAAACATGATGAAAAAAAAACCGACATTCATATCAATGTATCATCGAATTATCGTGAATGATCGCGATACGTGACCGCCAAACGCAGCAGTCATGATGTCACGAAACCTATTTAGATGTCTCGAAAGACCGTTGGTATTATCGTGATCGATACCAGTAAAGTCCATATCAGATTATTCATTGCAGATTAAGGGTAGCGAATTGGAAATTAAGGATCGCGAATTGATGATTAGAATTCGACCAATCGGATATAATTTTAGCTTGCTATGTCTTGAATGATCGAATGATACGGAAAGAACGATTTTGCTGAAGTATTGAAAAATTTAGTCAGATACAGATCTGAAAATAATTTTGCTGAATCATCAAAATAAATTTATAGAACACTTAAACAAGAGAATATATTATTTAATATTTTATTCTAAAAAAAATTAAATTTTAATAAATATTTTTGTTAGTTCTAAGTAAATATTTACTAAATGTAAACATATATTTATTTAGGATAAAAATTATTTGATTCAATTATTATTTTTTATTGAGTAAACATTTATTTACTATAAGTAAATATTTACTTACTTACTACAAGTATTCAAAGAAATAAAATTTAAAAAATTTAGAAAATTTAGAAAAGCATTAAAATTTAGAAAATTCTTTTTAGTTTAGCTTGAATGTTCTACGTAATTATTTTGATGATTCAAACAAAATTATTTTCATATCTATCTTAATTATCAAATATTTTAGCAAAACTGTTTCTTCCGTACAATCTTCAATTTGCCGTCTTTAATCTCCAGTTCGCAAACCTCGGTCTCCGATGCATAGTCTGGTACGGGCTTAACGATACGACGTCAAAAGGCGCGGCGTGACGTCATACCGGTCACGTTATCAGATATACGTACCTTCCTACGCTCAATATCGACGATATGATTAGGCGAGATCGCTGATATGTGCAGCGAAGGAGAGGGATGGAAAGAGGAATTACCTCATATGATTGACTCTTTCTTATACGTCCCAATGACGTTTCTCTCTCAGCGTTCTGGAACGCGATGGATGATTCGCGTGCACGCGTGGGCGTATTTGCGCGTGCTCCAACGAAGACGGAGACCGAGAACCGAAAAGAAACGAGACCGAGCGATCGTTTCCCCCCGTATGATATCACCCGGTGGAAATAAAAGAAACCTGTAAAAGCGAAGGGTAGAAGAAGGAAGATGAGAAAACGAATTTCCCGCTTCTTCGAGATTGCATGGACAGAACAGTTTTATTGAAGTATCTAAAAATTTAGCTGTATACCAATCTGAAAATAATTTTGTTGGACCATCAAAATAATTATGTAGAACGCTCAAGCGTTTATGACAATACTGCAAGAAGTTTTAACATTCTAGCAACCTGTTTGTGAGTTACGTATAATTATTTTGATGATTTAAACAAATTATTAGAGTTATTATTATACAAAACTGAAAATCAGGGAAATCAAGGAAAAGTCAGAAAAGAAAGATAAAAATGAAAAGATTCTTGGATTTAAACGTTTAAAAGTTTAATATGCGTATCTACGCAGTTTTGGAATACTTGTACTTACTTAAATTAAACTATAATTAAATATAAGTATATATGTAATGTCAGCAACATTAATAGTAATTTACATTGCTATGTTAAATTGTCTCTCAACAAAATATTTGACGGTTTCCAAATCAGAACGAAAATACAAAAAAATTTATAATATTATTGAAAGCATCAGAGAAAACTATGAAATTTTGGAACTCATCTGGAACTCAAAGGAAAATTATGGAATTTTAGGCTGAGGAATTTATGGCAATGATTTATGATAACTTTTAGGTCTAGTTACATTTTTAGATATAGTATTTTAGTTCAAAACTGTTCTTTCCTTGTACTTTAAAAGTCCCACATAATATATATTTTGATCCAAACAAAATTATTTTTTTTTTTATCTATTTGTCTCTCTATATTTAGCTAAATGTTCAGCAAAACCGTTTTTTAGTGCGTGTTAAAATAAATTCGACTGGAAGAGACAGCCAAGGCATCTCGACGTTCAGTCATCCGCAGTAATAGCAAGCGATACAGGATTAAGTGCGTCAAAAATGGATATTTGAATTGAAGGCCCTCTAAATTTAGTATTTAAAAAATAATATAAGTACCCGAACACGCGATGTTATCTTGTTGTCCCGGGTCATTTTCGCGGTTGACAGGCGAAAATTTAATGCGATGGTGGCGTGTTGGCCATGGCCGAAAATAGGAAAATCTTATTGTTGGGTATAGGTGCGCGTATGTAAGAGGTTCTTCCGATTCTCTCTCTCTCTCTCTCTCTCTCTCTCTCCTGTCCCTTCTACTGCCATTTTTCTCTCATTTTCTCTTTCTTTCTCTCATATGCGTCCCGTGTATGGTTTTCTTACAACGCATGTCCGCCGGTCGCGCTAAGTGGAACGACGAGGCGACCTCAATTCGCCGCAGGAAGAGAAGGAGGAGGAGAGAAAAGAGAAGGAGGATTCGTCACCTCGTACTCGATTACGCGAATTTCCCCTTCAGCGCCCTTGCTCGCGTTCGGATCGAAGTCGAGACTGAATGTCACGCACAGCTGTTGCCATTAGGGTGACTTCGAAGAAATCGAGGGGGGTAATTACTTAATGGGATAGAGTTCCTGAAATCATTATAAAATTTATATAAAATCCCTATGTATAATCCGATAATTACATGTGCAACTACAAAGAATAATTGTATCAGATATAATCGTTTATTTTGCTAAATAACTTCATATATAGTGAAGAAAATTATTTTTCATCAGATGAAATCGTATGAAATCAAATAAAATCATATAATCTGTGAGACAATATTTCAGCTAGTGGTTACCCCCTCGGAAGAAATACTTCAATTAACTTAGTCAACAATCAACTCAACTAATAACTATTGCAAAATTTCTAGTTATACAGGGTGATTCTTAAGTATTCTAAAAGATTTTAAGGAGGAGATTCCTTTATACACATTATAAGTCATTATAAAAATTTTATATGCCCATGTGGTTGAAAGCTCAGTTTCAAAAATACAGGGTACTAAAGTTGAAGGAAAAATTTCGTTTCTTTTCCAAAAATTCGAAAACTACTCGAGAACACAAAATTTCATCGAATGGTTTTCGAAATTTTTTTTTGTCTTAGGCCCAAATGCACCAACGTTACTTTAATTTTAAGTAAAGCTTAAATCTCTCTCCTTTTCTATCTCTCTATCGACTTTAAAAAAATAAAGAAATAATGTTAAGCTTCGCTTAAAGTCAAACTAATGTTCGTGCAATCGGGCCTTAAATAAATCCGAGAAGTCATCCCTTTCAGAACGTTTATGGACCATCCTACATAATTAATCGTACTTCATTTAATCTTTCTTTCTATATATTAAACAATTAATTATTCTACCTACATTAGCAAAAATAATATTGCTTCATAAGTTAATCGGAATTTGATCAAAGTCATCCTTAATTTATTAGGGAATATAAACTGGCATAAGTTAGGGAATACACCGAATTTGGTTATCCTTATTATCTGCCTTTGAAGACTAGAGACAAAAGTTATTGCTTTACATCTCTACTGTAATTGGCCGATTCGATTACTGTTTACGGCTTAATGGTTGGCTGGTCCTACTTTAACCAATAACGGTTTAAGCATCATGATTGGAAATATACTGAAAATTCTTCTTTTGTTTCGTTAGTTGATAATCATATTTAGAAATGAATTATATATAACCAAAATCAAAATGAGTTGTATTTACAGCTATGATAAACTGTCGAATTAAAAATATACAGAAATAAACATGATTTAATTTCTCGAAACAAAAAGATAATTTTTAATATATTTTATATAGGTTTATTCTATTAATTGCAAATATTGTCATTATAATTGCAAATAATATTGCAATTTATTGAAAAATATTTTTATTCAAATATAATTGATAAGAATCTTTTTCCTTTTTTTTTAATCTGAGATAGTAATGATGAGTAAACAAAAGCCTTCCTTCCAGATTAACCATTTTCTTGAATATTTATCTTGTATTTAAATATTCGTTCGTCACGATTAAAAGATATTCAATATTGCGTAAACTGTTTTTTAAACTTAAGTTTCATCTCTTGCACGCATCAAACACCTGTCAAGCTGGTTTTAAGTAATAATGCAATCAAGATTCATCTAGTTGTTAATATATGAGTAATTCCTCATTTAAACATCAATTGAACATTGGTTTCATCAAATTTTTGTCTATCTCCATAGGGGTTCCCATTCGACGACGACGCCGACGTTTTCGAGCGTCCGCGCAGCGACGGCATCCGCGCGCACCTGGACGACCTTGCGGCGCGCCACCCCGAGTTCGCTGAGCACCTGCGCGGTCCGCCTTGGCCGTTCAGCGGTTCCCTACTGCGTGACCGTCGCCGCCAACGCCGCAGCTCGGGTGGTAGCAATAACGACGACCAGCAGCAACAAGGTCAGCAGCACCAGGACGAGGACACGCGTAGTCAGGCAAGTGGTAGCAGTGCCGCGAGTGGTGCGAGTGCCGTCAGCTCGCATAGCGGCGGTGGTGGCGAGCACGACTCGACGTCATCGTCCGCGATACCGCAGTACGGTCTACGTAACACAGTGGACATAGGCCAACAACAGCGACGCCGCGACATGGAGACGAGTCCGGAGAAGGATGAGCGCGGTCAGCGCTCGATGTCGGCACCACCGACGGAAAGCTGGCAACAGCAACAGTCGCAACAGCCAGGTCAAGAACAGCAACTACCACCGCAAGGTCAGAGATTCGTGTCCCGAGTAGATATCACGCCACAGAACAATCAGCAACGTGCACAGTCGCCTAGTAAACCAGCCAGCAATGTCCGACATATCCCCATCTTCGTGGAGGGTCGCGACGTGCCGGTGATGCCAAAGGTCGCGACAGACGACACGCCGTCGTCCACCTTTCAGCAGCGACAATCGTCACCGCCGTCTCATCACTTCGACAGATCGTCACCGCCAGCGCATCATTTCCACAGACCCTCGCACTTTAATGAACGCTTCAGTCGACAGCAGTGGCCACCGTCGCATTTCCAGGATGCGTTTTATAAGCCGTCAGGTTTTGAACAGCCAATGCGGCGGCAATTTCAGTCACAACAGCAACCGCAATACTATTATCAACAACCTCAACATCAGCAACAGCCTCAGTATCACCATCCACAATATCAACAGCAGCAGCAGCAACCTCAGCAACATTATGAGCAACATGGAACTCAGCAACAGCAGACTCAGCAACCTCAACCTCAACCTCATCAGGAACAGCAACAACAACAGCAACAAGAAACTCCAAAACCAAAGCCTCCGGTGCCAAAGGATCCCCTGGAGAGAGTCGCCCAGGTACAAAAGGATGTAGACGATCTGGCTGAGCAGGTGCAACGTTACGTTGGTGGTTCTCGGCAGGACAAGGAGTACATGTACCTGGACGAGATGTTGACGCGCGAATTAATCAAATTGGATGACATAGAGACGGAAGGACGAGAGAACGTGCGGCTGGCGCGTAAGAACGCCATCAAGAGCATTCAGGATACCATTAGCTTACTGGAAACAAAAACACCAATTGCCAACCAGCAAGAGCAACAACCCATGCATAAAGTGGCTCAGGAGTGTTCTGAGAAAGATCAGCGGGGAGAAGAAATCTCGCACGTTCCTGAACCGATGGAGGTAGACGCGAAGCAAGAGAAGCTTAGTAGCGAGCCGATACCGCTTCCGCCGGTACCGTCGTCGCCGACGAAGGTGAGAAATCGCGAGTGAAGTGACGTTAAAATGCAAGATATTTGTTAACTGCACAGAAAATTTTTGTTTAACAATTTGTTTCATTCTCTAAATTATATTTTATCTTTTATTTATCTTTTTTTTGTTTAGGACAAATTATTTTATTTTTACGATTGCAATATTTATACAAATTATCTTATTTTTTGGCATTTTATTTCGGTTTTGCAGACGAAAGTGGAATCCTTGGAAAGTGAAAGTGCGGCAACAGCTGTCGAATCAGTAAATCAAAACATTATTCTTCCTACCGGACAGCAGATTATCGAACAGAAAACAGATAATCCGGTTATAGCGGAACAGCCTGTCGCATTGACAGACGAATCAACAAAATGCGCGGTCGAAACAAGCAAGGAATCAAAACCGAGTGATGGAAAAGATGAAGAACAAAAAGACGTGTTACGAACAATGGAAAATAAACACGCGACGTCAACACAGCAGACGAAGGAAACGATAGAGGGAAAAACGGAAGTGAATGACGGCCAGCAAAGTTCGACAGAATTGCCGAGGCTGCAGAAGAAGGCAAAGAAGACCAAGAAGAAGGAGCAGCAACAGCAACCGGTGTCCGAGCAAGCAATCCCGCTGCCACCACCACCGACGGAGAGCGCGAAGTAAAAACAGAACGTTGAGGAAGTGTCGTACAGTCGAACGTGAATCCCAACGTGGACACGATTCGACCAGAGTTGGCGAATGAGAGAAAGAGAGAGAGAGAGAGAAAGAGAGAGTTTCGTGGGTCGTAAAGGAACGAGGATTGACTAGAAATGAAGTTCCTTGAGTCACAATGGAACGCCGAGTGGATGGAAAGGATAGAAATGAAGGAGTTTTGGAGGACATCGAATTGTCATAGAAATCGCGAAATGGTTTAATTTGTATTAAGACGCTGAAGATTGTTGTCTTTTCTTACTTTTTCTGAGTTTCCGAACTAGAATCAAGTTAATTGCGTTTGAGCCGAACAACGAATCCTTCAGTCACTCGTCATTGCCTTAGAACGAAGCCTTCCTCTTTTATAGAATAATAACGAGCGAACCGAAGCGGCACCGCCCATAAGTTCGTTGACTTCCTCGGCCTTTGAAGCTCTTAAGCGTTCGCACATCCGCGTGTTCCATTATATTTTTTCAACGCTAAGAAAGAATCTTTGTAGGAATACGCGCAGCGAGCGAATTTTTCTCTCTGTCGATAATATATAATCCTCACCTTTCTTCTAATTTATTTATAATTTGCGAGCTCGTGGATGATTGTGAGATAAATAGAGACCACATCTGACTTGTGTGAGATGGATTCGAAATCGCGGGGATAAGATTCAAGTCTCGTTGTGAGTCCGAGCGCGTAACTTCGAGGACATCCTATAGAAGGTCAGGTGTAGTTTCGTTATATATTCATTTGTCGATCAGACCAATTTGCCACGTAAATGCTGTGCCGCAGGAATTATTCATCAAGCAAATTACTGATTATACGTAAAGAAAATACGTAATTTTTTTCTAATTGTGATCGCAGGAAAAGATTATATTTGTATTTTATAAAATAATATACGAATCTTTTGTATAAAGTTTGCACATCATAGTTTGTTATTCGAATCAAAATTTCGATTTTTTTTGTTTTTGGCTCTTTACGACATGATACAGGAAAATTGGTCTATTTGGAAGGTTTATAACGACGTTATACTCGATACAGCATCACGTAGAGTGTGCACGTGACGGCAGTGATGACGATAAGTTAACATTGATTTCTAATTTATTGTATGCCTGCCCGAGAGATGATTTCGTGTTCGCAAGTGTGTTTGTTGTTGACGCTAATAATTTTCTGCGTATCGCGCGCACATCTGCCGACAGAAAGTGGCACGGATGTGTATAAGAAGCATGTGCACATACAAACTTTAGAATCATGAATATTCGTCGAGAATACCGATGCGGGTACTGTCCCTCGTTTCTTCCTACCTTCCTAGATTTATCATTAGGATGTGTTCCGCGACGTAAATTAATTTATGCGTGCATAATTTAGTGCAAATTAGAATCCTCTTTTAACAGTCATTTAAAAGTTGCCAAAGTACAGATTTTGCATCGTAAGTGAGTGTTGTACATACAGATTACACAATTGATTTTCTGAAAACCAGCCAAATATTTTTGTACGTAACTCTGGTTAAAACGTATTTTTTGTAAAATTTCTGCATTCAGGAGAATTCCGTATAATATAAGATAGATTATAAAATCAAAATTAAAATCTGTCTCTAAACTAAAAATACAGATGTTTAAACAAGAGATTTAAAAAAATGCTACTTGTGTTCATTGATTTATTGTCTCAAAATGCATCAACCCAATTAATTTCTTTTTTTTTTGCAACTAACCAAACGCAAAATTCTTTCTTTGCGCACTTTGAACAGTGCTGTACTCAATTTGAAAAGAAAAAGAAATTTTAACCAATTTTGTTGCTTTCTCTTTTTAATATAAATGAGAAAGAAATGTTCTAAAATTAAATAATTGGCCTAAGATAAACTGAAATAAGAGGCCCATTTTTTTACTATTGCACTAGTTTATATTAAATTTTTATCTTCCATTAAATTTTAAATATATATCTATTTTATTTTTAAATAGATTTGAAAAATTTGTATTAAATTGAACACACGTTTCTCAAACCGTCCACTCAAACTTATGTGTCAATTTTTACGCAAGATGGAATATGTTAAAAAGTAACACAAATATTACATAAAAAATTAACATAGAAAATATAACACTGACGTAAACAAACCGTGACATATTTTTTTTAAGTAAAATTAACGTTTATAATATGATAACATATATTTTGTTATCTTGAATTTACATTTAAAAACCGTATCTTTATGTTATTTGTTCACTTACTCATAATTGTATTATTTGGGTACTGTGAAGTATTAAATATAACACTAAAATATTCAACAATATAATAATTCAAATAACATAATAAAAATTCAACAAAAAGTTTTAACAAGAACTTGAAATTTCTATCACAGATATAAAATGTTTTTTACAGTATATACATACAATGTGTGTCTAATTTAGCTGTAAATAATAAGTCTTGTAAAATGTTATGCTCTTCTGATGAGTACAATTTCTGCATATAGAGATTGTATAATTTACGTATATCTTTATTTATGGAATTTATGAAATGATGAAAAAATAAGCCACGTTTTTACTAAGAAAAAAATCAGTTTTGCATTCCAAAGAATCCACACGTTTATTGCAGGACACCCTATATACAGCGCTCCAAATTTAGCGTCCGTTTAGAATTCTCAAAGCGTTTCAGATGCGCGAGAAAAGTCCGTTTGAACTGAGATCTGAACCTTGAGTGTATTCGAAGAACCATATACAGAGATTTCGAAGTTTTTCAAGGAAGTTTATCTCCTTCTGTGCCATCTTATATTATTCCTTTTATAGGAAATCGCGAAACGAGGGACGACAAGGGCAATGCATTATTTTTTCGGTTTCTCATTCATGGTGTGATACTTCGTTTATCTTCACCTTCTCTTCCTTGTATCTACGATTTTTGTTCGCGTATCTGTATTGATACTATTTTCCAGCCGGAAATTTTGTATTTTTTCTGATACGAGAGATGAGAGAAGATGAGAGAGTATGAGTGCATGGGAGAGAGAGAAAGAGAGATGCGCGTCTGATAAAATTATATATACATATATGATGAAAGTGTGTGACTATTTTAAGAGATTGATCAGTGAAAATACAAAGCCTACTCTATCTTATAACAGTTTCATTCTTTCCCCTTGGATCAAAAATGGCATAATAGTTCCGTAACTGAGTCAGAATAGATAATTTCAAATTATTTATTTTAAATGCTGTTTAAAATGTTATGCTGTAATTGTCAAAATAAGCAATGTCTTTAACAGTTTTTTTATCATATATATTTTTTGCATTATTATATATATTCATCATCGCTGTTATTGTATTCTTTATTTTATATTTTTCCTTTATTATTTTTCTACATGCATACAAAAATTATTGCACGCAAGTAATAAGTACTTGTTTCAAATATTTCGAAGGTTCATATATCCGCAAATCTATCATATATGTTCATTATAAGTATCAAATTTATTTAAAATATATTCTGAATTCTAATAAGTTTAATATACTTCAATTTCAAAAGATTATTAAATTAAAACAAATTCGATTTGCTTACATAAAATCGTTTCTTTGATTAATTTTATAATATTCTTCAAAAAAAATAAATTCTTTTTATACATACCATTAAGTTTTTCTAAAATTTATAATAAATATATTTTAAGACTGTTATCAAGAAAATATTCTTTGTTAAAAGATAACTATTATTTAAAATGAACAAAATAAATTGAGCAATCACTTTTTTTTAGTAACTGGATGTGTGTATGTGACTGAAAATCACACACTTGTTTGTTTCTTCAGTTGATTACAAATATACAATATGAGACATTTTCTCTTAACGATCGAGGGAAGTAAATTTAAAAACAAACAAATTTAAATACACGCTATCGATGCCATGCTGTCGCTAATTCTTGCTCCATTACGGTGAACTTTTTGTGCGGATTTATATGCAACTTAAGGAGATTCTCGACCATGGGTAGTACCAATGACCTGCTAGAAACAACATCCGCCATCATACGCAGCTGTTGTCACGTTCACTGCCAAATTCCTATGAATTGTTTGCATTTGACGCATACGATTTAGCTATCATCTGGGAATTCCCCGCGTCGAACATGCGACTAGGAAAGAAAACATTCTTGTTCTGATGAAGAAAATTCTCTATTAATTCATGATATAATATTCCTAAGAATTTTTCGTATATTCAATTCATGAATGTTTCTGAAAAATCATATAAAGAATTCTAGGAGAAATTTTTGCCTACAGAGTAGTTACCATAAATTGTTGATATTTCTCGTAAGTTGTGACATTGTCACTATAAAAAGATGTACAAATCGATATAAAAATTACAATTGCAAATGAATGAAGAAATAAAAAATGTTCTCTTTTTGCATGCTTCAGTTTAATCTGAAAGAACCAGAATATAATTTCAGTTCCTAGAAAAAAAAAAAATACATTTCTGTTGTTACTATCCTCCTCAAAGCGTCAATATTTTATCGAACACAATTCAGCTCCTCATCGATTATTAACGCAATGGAAATCAATTCTTTTAAAATAATTAATTAACGTATTACGTTTGTATGCATTTAAAAAATGTCCCCAGGTATCTTTCTTTTATATCTTTAAGTTCAAAATTATATTTATCTTACATAGGGTGCAGATCAGGTGGCGGAGCGTTTCACGGATAAGATATCGGATAAGATTTTGCGATCGCGAATCTGTCGTCGCGACGATAGATCCGCGTCGCGACGGAGAACGAGCGGAACGTTCCGCAACTTGCGCGCGAACTTGGCACGGCAGAAGCACGTACGCTGCGCCAAAAATAGCGATCGGCGACGGGTTAAACTGTTAGCAAGAGAAAGTTAGAACGAGAAGTTTTTGCGTCGCGTGCAACGGGAAATCCCGTTGAGGGTGCGCCGAATCTCGCACTTGTCACCAGCGCGAGATAATATATCTCGTCGAAATTAAATCCCGATCGAAAGAAAGACCGAAAAGAGATTGTGATCAGAAATTTGTAAAGTTCTCCACTTTATTTAGCTTTAAAATATTGTAAATACAGTCGAGACAATTTTAAGTGCAATTTAATCGCTTATAGGAGAGCGTTCAGGCTTCCATATATAAATTTCCATAAGCAGTAAAATGTAAACAGTAAACAAATCGATATTTGCTTAGTT
The DNA here is from genome assembly GCF_000204515.1 of Acromyrmex echinatior. The sequence continues at coordinate 737,245 of NW_011627085.1, read as the reverse complement.
ATTATTGTCTTGCGTTCTCTGTGATTTGTTTTGCTTATTATTGTCTTACTTGTTTTTCTGTATGCGTAAAAATTGAAAAATATGTGAAGAAAGAAATAAGTTTATATATTCTCTAAATTTCTTGGAGCGAAATCTCACTCTAAAAGTAAAAATATTTGCACTCTTGAATAATAAAAGTGGCAGATTTCACTCTTTTTTTGGAGTGAGATTCACTCCAAGGGGAAGAAATCTTATTTCTTTTTTTTTTGGAGTGAATCTCACTCCAGAAGCTCAATTACAATAAGATGATAACATTATCCAAAGTAAACAGAATTATATATATAGAAACCATTGATAAAAAAAACAACGATCTATTGCACGTCACAGTCGGAATTAGAACCTTCTTCGTTAATAATTAATAATCATAAGGTCAAAGTCAATAACTATTATATTACGTAACGTCAAGTGAGATGAAAAATTATTTTCTTTCAACATATAATAGTTTCCATTAAATCGGTTTAAAAGTAAAGCAAAAATATTTGATTTATGTGAAAAATGTTAAAATTTAATTTATTGTGTTATAACTATTGTGTATCATATATACATAGTGTATATTGTAAAATTGGAAATATAAAAATTTTTGAGTCTCCGGAAAAACCAAGATCTCCATCCATCCATCAATCCATCTCTAGATTTATTTCGTGTCAATTTGTGTTTTCTGTCCCCTTTCTTGCAAAAAAACCAAAAATACATGCTTATTTCATTTTAAATGCGAGAAGTGAAGGTAAACAAGCAATTTCATTTTCTTTTACGACAGTCCGATAATGTCATCGTTTATACTTTATTCTCGCCTTATATGCTAAACATAGTAATTATAGAGAGATCCCTTTTTCATACAAAAAATAGTATGCTTAGGAATTAGTTCCGTTCAGCTGGTGTTTAAAAACTTGACGTAAAACAATTCTCTACGTTGCAATAATCAGATAGATGTCACTATTTTTCATATTTTACTAATACTCGCTAGTGTCTATCTTTTTTACCTACCATTGGCAAGGAAGAATTAATTTGTAAGACTTAATTTTATCAGAGATATATGTAATACAATTTTGAAATTATTTTTTTACACGAAGATTAAAAGCTATTTAAACATTTTTTTCGTAATCTTTTTGCTATGTCCATAGTGAAAATTTTTTTACGAAATTTTTGAAATAATTTTTCAGAATTTGTATATAAATTTTAGAATTTTTCAAAATTTTTGAGTCATTTTATAATTTTGTAGAAAATTTTTTATGCAAATTGCAACATTTTTCGAAAAAGTCTACATCGTTTTTTAGAATTTTCTATACAGATGTACATTGTGAAGTATTTTGATTTTTAAAATTTTTAATTTTATAATTTCTTATAAAATCTAAAAAAGTAAAATATTTTTTTAGAAATTATAGAATGTGTGTGAATAAAAAACTTCGAAATCTTAAAATAAGTAACTATTCATTATATGATCTACCTAAATTTATGATTTCTTTCTAATTTTTTACTGAATCTAAAATTGAAAATTGATGGTTAGATTCAAAAGAGGAAACATTTCTGCACAAAAAAAGAAACTTAGACACTTTTAAATATTAATTTACATAGATACAATGAACATTTTAAGAACAAATAGCATTTAAATATAATAAATCTTATGAAAAGAAGAGCATAAAAACCACCGCACAAGATATTGTTTGTGATATTTAATTATCATTACATTAATAAAACATTAGAATCTGGAAATTCTTGTTCTACGCATTTCGTAATATGATAATTGGCGCTGCAACATTTTTGTACGAGACACCTTCACACGATGAAAGAACATTATTTATTTATAGTTATATTACACGACGGTTGAATTTAGCTATATGTAATTCTGCGTTTTAAGAATATTGTGAATTTACTGAAGATGGTCAGATGGTGACCGAAACGTTTAATGTTTTATTAATGTAATGATAATTAAATATCACAATATCTTGTGCGGTGGTTTTTATGCTCTTCTTTTCATAAGTTTTGAATTATAAATCATGTTTGTTTTTATTATGTATAATAAATCTTTTTAGACATAATAAATCTTAGATATAAATATATATATATATATATAAAATATATTTTAAATACAATAAATCTTAAAATCACAATAAGATCACATATGTATTACAGTCATCCTTCATAATTTATCTTTTATTATCTACACTATTTCAACACTATATTAAATATTTTAGAAATAAACCCATACAGCACAGAATATCGCTACAAAATCTCTGTAGTATAATAATATTGCTGCAACATGTAATATTATTACAATGTTGCAGCAGTGTTGCTGCAACTTTTGGTTAAGCTATTTATTAATATCTCGTCGAGCTATCCCAGATTTAAAAAAAATTATGTTTCTACATCAATTTGTTGCTGAGAAAATGTAAGATTAGCAAATTTAAACGCATGAAATCAGACAGGCGCGAGTCGCTGTGTGGCCCGATCTTCCTCACTCCATCGTGTCCCGACTTCCCTCACTCTGGCTCGCTGTCTCGTTTGTATTCAAATTTTCAATGGTTTTAAACAAACTCTTTCGGCAGCAACAAATTCGAGAAAAATCAAATTTTTTAACAGCAAATTCAACTCTTCCTTGACAAATTGATGCCAGACAAAACTCTTAATCTTAAAATTAGAGCCACAGTGATTTTTTTGAAAAAAAAATTGTTATCTCGGCTCCTAACAATCGAAGGAAACTGTTTTCGCATATTTCCCACACGTTGCAAATCTCAAACATATGCATTCTTTTCTGATAGCCTTCCGAAAATTTCGTCGAGAGAAATGTCAACTTACAATTTTTTCACGAAATGGATCCCTTTGAGAGACTTATGCCCATTTTCACAATGTAAATTAACTTTAATCTCGGTTCAATTTACTCTTCATCTTCTTCTAATCTGTAGAACTAGAAAAAGACGAAGAGTAAATTGAACTGAGATTAAAGTTAATCTACATTGATGAAAGTCATAATTCTATTGGACTATAATCGGGATGGCGAAGAGTAGGGATGGACACACAAGAGTCCTCCGTATCGATATTATTCCAGCTGATTATTTTGTGTCGTGACATGGCATCGAACGCAGTGACGGTGATGGCGACGTCGAACCCGCGCGGTAAAGTCCTCACCGAAGACAACGTTTTCGTAAACTTGCGCAAAATGGAGCTCGCGATGTGCGGATCGCTGTTCTTTAGGGCACGGGAGATCGAAAAAGAACTACAAAAAGTAAGGATAAACTGAACGAGTGATTTCAAGGATCACATGCTCATTCCAGAACAAAATGGAATCTTCTTCGGCATACATACAAAGAAGTGATATACAAGGTGTTCAAAAATTCGCGACTTGAAATATTATAGCAAAAAAAGTTATGGTATAGTAATAACAATAAAATGTAGATGAAAAAGACAAAAAATATAGGCAAAATATAGACAAAAAAGTAAATAATAAAATATAGATGAGCGCAATGCAGATTATCTAAATTATATCTGCATATAAATATTTATTCAGTAAACACTTAACCAAATTATTTTTTTTTCGCGAATCCTAAAATGAAAACAATTCAAATATAGCGTGTAAACATAATTATGTAATTTAATTTTAAATAAACATGTAAATTACTTTGTTCGCAAGTAATAATGTGAAAACAATTCAATCCCAGTGCGCGCAAACTTATTTCGACTGTGTTCCAAAATTCACTGCCAGCGCTGAAAATCTACAGGTTATGTTACGTATATTACATATTTTCAGCATTGACAGTGAATATATATTTTGGGACACAGTCGAAGTAAGCCTTACTTAACACTAACAAACGATTAATTCGCGAGTGTAAGATAACGCGTATCGATGCAGCAGATATTATATTCAAGATTGGAAAGTAAATTCCGATATTTTCCATCTATCACTGGTTTAGTTTCCAAACACTCAATTCAGTTCCACACTTCGGTACAAATATAGATTTAATAATTAAGATTAAATACAATGATTTCAATGAATCAACAAATACAGATTGTTTCCATTGGAGATATCTCCTGGATAAGATTATCCGGAACTTATCTGGAAATGAAGAAATTGAGCATAAGTGAAAAATTAACAGTACGTTACATATAACGTTATAAATTAGACTCTTGTATTGTATTCCTATATTGTATATACTCTTGTATTATAGCTTATAGTCTCCACAAAGTTTGGAAAAGTTTCAAAATTAAACACAAAGATTGTATCTAAAATCGTTTCTCTTTGCCAGGGCTTTGAGAAACCCTTCAAGGAGTTGACCAAAATGAACACTGGCGACGCTCACGCGATGGGTCAGCAGCCTATCACGTTCCTGCGGCAGGGGCTCACCCCGACAGTCTCCCCGCATCTGCTCAATGATCCGAGCTTCCCGGAGGATGCAAAGGATCGCGCCCGGATGATCCTGGAAAATTGCAATGGCAGCAGCGTGGGCTCGTATTCGGAATCGACCGGCATCGAATGTATTCGCAAGCATGTTGCACAGTACATTCAAGAACGAGATGGCGATATCCCTTGCGATTATCACAACATTATCCTCTGGAACGGCGCTTCTATCGGTATCAAAGTATGTGGACTTCAATGTGGACTTCTTGTTATTTGGAAAATTGATTGAAAGCAATTTATCCAGTAAACACAAAGTTACAACGTTACATGTAACGTACTATTAATTTTTCACTTATGCTCAATTTCTTCACTTCCAGATAAGTTCCGGATAATCTTATCCAGGAGATATCTCCATTGTACTCTGAGAGATATCTCTTGAATAAAGTTATCTAGAGGTGAAGAAATTGGGCATTAATAATATAATTAATACATAATATAATAATATAATAAATATACGTGTGTTATATTACAGTTATATTGTTGAGTGGAAAATTACGACTAACAGGTACCTATATATGTTGCATGTAATTTTGCGTTTGCTAGCTAGTTATATATTTAATAAATAATGTTCTGACATGTAAAAATAAAATAGCAAATTGGAAAATGGAAAATAATTTTGAGTAAATAATATTGAAAAAATTGAAAATTTTTTCAATCTTATTGTTCCAGTTTATTTTTTCTATCATGGTAATGAGCATGAATAATTATTTGATACGATAATTATATATATTTATATTTTAAATCAATCATTTTTACATATACAATGCACGTTATATAAAATTGAAATTGATATTTTAAACTTTATTTGTTATTTTGTTATTTGTTATTTGTTATTTGTATATGTTATTTTAGACAGACTGAAAGGATAACAGCAGTTAACGCTCTACTATTTTCTTTCATTTTAGCTTGTATGATTTTCTTTTCCAGACATTCCTGAATCTATTCAACGAAAGGCTGGACGACAAACCATCCGGCGTGCTGATCCCATTTCCGCAGTATCCTCTATATTCGGCAACTCTGACGGAGTTTGGACTCGCTCAGATTGAGTACTACCTAGATGAAGATAACAAATGGTCGCTAGAAGTCAGTGAGCTGGAACGAACATTAAGAGAAGTCAAGAATATATGTAATCCTCGCGTATTGGTGGAGATACCTCCCTTTCCATTGTTCAAAGAATGTGTGGAGGGGGATGGGGGAGCCGTATTCGAAGATGGAACTGGCATCGTTTATGTCCATCTCGAAAGGTGCGCAAAAAAAGAGTTTGGGAATCCGAAATCGATTCCTATCGCTAGATGTTTCGATTCCCAAACTCTTTTTTTGCGCACCTTTCGATAAATAATTTATTTATAATATTAGACTTTTAAAATAATTTAATCAAGGGACATTGAATTTTTAAATTATTAGGTGTACAAAAAAGTTCTGAGCTTTAGATTTGATACAACCGAAATAACAATTTAAATTTTATATATCTTCCCGCCCTTTTGCGGTTTTAAAGCGTTAACATTTGGCCTTCTAAAATGCCATACGGTTTGGCGTTTGATGCACATAACCTCAAAAATCAGTAATGTTCACGATGGCAATAACAAAAGAGCATATTCGATTTTCTATCCACTTCGCGTTTCATCTGAAGAAAAATGCTGCTGAAGCCACTGCAATGATTTGTGCTGCATATGGAGAGAACGCTGTAAGTCATGCTACATGTAAAAGACGGTATCAAAAGTTTCGCCAAGGAGATTTCAGTCTTAAAGATGAATCGCGTGCTAGACGCCCTGAAAAAATTGAAACGAACGAATTGCAAGCACTGCTGGATATAAACTCTGCGCAAACTGAAAAGGAGCTTGCAGAACAGCTTGGCGTTACGCAGCAAGCCATTTCCGTACGATTACATACGATGGGAAAGGTTCAGAAGAAAGGCAGATGGGTTCCGCATGAATTGTCCGAAGACAACAAAAATCGACGGCGTGACACTGCACTCACTTTACTTTCAAAGTTCCGGAAAAAAGATTTTCTGCACAAAATCATTACAGGCGATGAAAAGTGGATTCTTTATGATAACCCTAAACGTAGAAAATCATGGGTTGATCCTGGTCAACCTTCGACATCGACGCCAAAGCCCAATATCCACGCCAAGAAGGTTTTGCTCTGTATCTGGTGGGATTGGAAGGGTGTGTTGTACTACGAGTTGTTACAACCGGGTGAAACAATCACGGCAGACCGCTACCAACAACAATTGACCAATTTGAGCGATGCATTAGAAGAAAAGAGGCCATTTACTGGCCAAGGACGTCGTAAAGTGATCTTGCTTCATGACAATGCTCGACCTCATGTTGCGAAAGCGACTCATATCTTTGCGTTAGGCTGGGAACTTCTTCCGCACGCGGCGTATAGCCCAGACATGGCGCCTTCCGATTACTACCTATTCCGGTCGCTGCAGCATCATTTGGCTGATACACATTTCGTGAGATTAGAAGAGATACGAAAATGCATTGATGACTTTATCGCTTCGAACCCGGTGAGTTTCTATCGTCAAGGAATTCGCAAGCTCCCCGAAATATGGCAAAAGGTCGTTGATGCAAACGGAGAATATTTCGCTGATTAATATTTTTTCATTTGTTTTTGAATAAAGATTGAATTTTACAAAAAAAAGCTCAGAACTTTTTTGTACACCTAATAGTTAAAACATTGAACAGGAATATGTGATTTGAAAAATTATTGAATTTTGATTATCAAATTAAATTCATGAATAGATTTCTTGAAAAATTTCAGAAGCATTCCGGGCATTTCGTTTTCAGGATATATGGGTGAATGCGGGATCCGTGGCGGTTACGCCGAAATTATCAACATGGACCCGGAAGTGATGAAGGTGCTATTGAAGTCAATCTCTGCGATGCTGTGTCCTACCGTGCTCGGCCAGGTCGTGATGGATGTTGTGGTGAATCCGCCGCGACCGAATGAGCCATCGTATGAGCAATTCCAGAAAGAGAAAAGAGAAACTCTACGCTCCCTAGCAGAGAGATCACGGCTCATCGTCGACACACTCAATAGTATTCCTGGATATAAGGTGACTGTCCTTTTAGAATAGCCAAAGAAAACTGCGCTGAACAGAATTTGTACAATGTCTTTGCTTTTCCTTTTCAGGCAAATCCGGTGATGGGTGCGATGTATGCGTTTCCACGCTTCGAACTGCCGTCAAAAGCAATTGAGGCGGCGCGAGCGAAAAGCCAGGAACCAGACGTCTTCTACGCGTTCGAACTATTGGAGAACACTGGGATTTTAGTGATCCCAGGCTCGTACTTTGGCCAGATATCTGGTACAAATCATTTCCGCACGACGATACTGCCACAAAAAAAGAAAATCAAAACAATGCTCGAAGCGCTGAAGCAATTCCATATCAAATTTCTTGAGAAATACAGTTAAATAATACATTTTAATAATTGAGAGAAAATTGACAAATTATGGAGAATAAGAATTATACATCTATAATAAGAAATGACTTTCACTGTGCATATCCAAGTGAAAGTTCAGTTTTTGAACATTTAGGAATGTAAAATATTTTTATTACGATTAATAATTTATTGACCAGTATTCATTGTCGATTCTTATTTTTAGATCATTTTAAAGAAACGGTTCTTTTTAATGACATCTTAAGATTGAAATATAAAAACTAATTGATTATGAATATCGGCCATTAACATTAAGATATTGCATACGACGTTGTTATTGTGTTTTGTAGAAATCTTGAAAAAAAATTACAAATTTGTTATATGTAAATAAAAGAATTAATTATTGTTAATGAATTTGTATATATCTAATAGTTTTTGTTAAATCAAACAGCGATCGATATTACGTAATAATTATTAAGAAAATAATTTGAGTATATTAAGTTTTAAATTGTCGTATTTTTTAAAATGAAGTATAATAAAATATGACATAATTACATAATAGACTCCAGAGAAAAAGAAAAAGAAAAAAGAGAAAGTGTACAATTATAATTGTTTGTTAATTCGCAAGGGCAAGAGAGAGCGAGAGAGAGAGAGAGAAAGAGAGAGAGAGAGAGAGATGCATATTGTAAAACGAACGAAGGAAGTAATATGCTCCGACTACCTGCTCATCCACGTGCACTTATATAATGCGCTGGCTAAGAATATGATACCAGCAATAAACGAAAAATACGCGATCGCGACAGTGTCGCTAACGCGTTGGAGCAATGACAGTGCCGCGAGTGAAAAGCTTTTCAAAATAAAGTGTGAGTCACGTGTTGCGATATCCCTTTAACTAGCCCTTTATGCTTTGCGAAGAATATTTCACACAATGATATATAAACGATATTCTCTCTCTCTCTCTCTCTCTTAACTCGAGTTTATTTCATTAACCGGAATAATGCTCTAGACTCTAGACTATCATGACTATCGAGGCTTGTCATAATCTTAAATATAACCTTGACCACAAATAGATATTTACATTTTTTTATTTATCTGGAAATAATGATTAATAAAGAGCCTAATATTTTTAGCTAAGGTATTTTTGTATGCCATATACATTCTTGTCATATATCGCCAAAGATTAGTGGGAAATTCCAAGTCCGGAATATAAGTGTGCTTATTAATCAACATATGGTGCTTTAGTTACATGAAAATTATAATTAATAATAAAAGTAATTATCATCATAATCACATGTGAGTCATTATTATGATTGTGTTGTGATTATAGTTTTAAAAAAATTTTTCAAATAATTTTTCAGAATTTTTATGTAAATTTTAGAATTTTTCAAAATTTTTCTGAGTCATTTTATAATTTTTTAAAAAATTCCTTAAATTTTTTATGCATATTGCAACATTTTTCGAGAAAGTTTTTAAAAATTTTTTTATTGATATTGTGAAATATATTTTGATTTCTAAAAGATTTTTAATTTTATAATTTCTTATAAAATCTCATAAAATCTCATAAAATCTGAAAAAATTTAAAGTATTTTTTGCAGAATTTATAGAATGTGGATGAATAAAAATTTTAAAAATCTTAGAATAAGTAAGTGTATACTATATGATCTAATACAGTTTATAATTTTTGTCTAACTTTTTGCTGAGTGTTAAATTGAAAATTGATGGTCAGATTCAGAAGAAGAAACATTTCTGCAAAAAAAAGAAATATCAGACATATTCAAATATTAATTTACATGGATGCAATAAACATTTTAAGAAAAAATAGTATTTAGATATAGTAAATCTTAAAATCAAAACAATAAGATTACAATAAGATCATGTGTTTTGTAGTTATCTTTTATAATTTATCTTTTATTATCTACACTATTCCAACACTATAAATATTTGAGAAACAAGAAAAGAACATTCTTAATTATAATATAGCCTACGATTTCTTTTCTCATTTCTAGATCATTTTTGTGTTATTTCTATTATACTTTTAAAAGATAAAGAAGGTTATAAAATATTCTTATGACTTTTATATTCTATCTGGGGATAGGATGTTGATCGAGATGGCGAGGGGTAGGGATGTTGGACACACAAGAGTCTTCTGCATCGATGCGATTCCAGCCGATTATTTTGTGTCGCGACATGGCATCGAACGCAGTGACGGCGATGGCGAACACGTCAAATCTGCGCGATAAGGTTCTCACTAAGGATAATGTCTTCGTGAACCTTCGCAAAATGGAGTTCGCGGTGCGCGGACCGCTGTTCGTCAGGGCATTGGAGATCGAAAAAGAGCTACAAAAAGTAAGGATAAAATGAGCCGGAACAAGTCATTTGTCAAGAACCGTATGTCATTCTAGAGCAGAATTGAATTATCTTCAGTACATGTCCAAAAAAAGAAATGATATACAGGGTGTCCCAAAATTCACGATGTTTAAAACAAAAAAGTTTTGGTAAAAGATATAGATAAAATACAGACAAAGAAGTAAATAATAAAATATAGATGAGCGCAATTCAAATTATCCAAATTATATTAGCATATAAATATTTATTCAGTAAATACATTTAACCAAATTATTTCTTTCTCAAATACTAAAATAAAAAAAATTCAAATATAGCGTATAAACGCATTTAATTTTAAATGAACATGTAACCAAATTACTTTGTTCGCAAGTAATAATGTGAAAATAATTCATAATGTGCGCAAACTATTATTTACCTAACATTAACAAACAATTAATGCGTGAATGTAAGATAACGCGTATCAATGCAGTAGAGTAATAGTATTATATTCAAGGTTGAAAAATAACCTGTTATTTTCCATCTATAACTTTAGTTTCCACATAAACCCTGCATTCAGTTCCACTTCAGTGCAAATGAAATATAGATTGTTTCTATTAGAATGTATTCATTAGATGTAAATTAGATTGTATTGTACTCCTGTATATATAACTTATAGTCTTAAAACTTTTCTAAACTTTGTGGCGATTATATATAAGTTACCCAGATAACACAGAGAGTTCAAAAGAGTTCAAAAAGAATTCAGTGATATGTCATCAATTCTAAGTCAATTTTTTTCAGAAAAAGAATTCTTTTTGCATCTGAAAATGAATTCAGAATTGACATATCACTGAATTCTTTTTGAACTTTTTGTGCTATCTGGGTAACTTATATATAATCGCCACAAAGTTTAGAAAAGTTTTAAAATTAAACACGAAGATCGTGATTGTACCCAATATCGTTTCTTTTTGCAGGGTGTTGAAAAACCCTTCAAGGAGGTGATCAAAGTGAACACTGGCGACGCCCACGCGATGGGTCAGCAGCCTATCACGTTCCTGCGGCAGGTGCTCACCCTGACGGTTTCGCCGAATTTGCTCAACGATTCGAGATATCCGGAAGATGCAAAAAATCGCGCCCGGATGATCCTGGAAAATTGCAATGGCGGCAGCGTGGGCTCATATCCGGAAATCAGAGGCATCGAGTGTATTCGTCAACACGTTGCACAATACATTCAGGAACGCGACGGAGGTATCCCCTGCGATTACCACAATATTATCCTCTCGAACGGCGCTTCTATTGGTATCAAGGTATGTACACTTCAAGGTACGTCCTCTTCTTGTTATTTGAAATGTCATTTAAAAGTAATCTACTCCGTAAACACAAAGTTACATGTTGCAACGTTACTTTTCCAGTTTATTTTTTCTATTATAATAATGAATATGAATAATATTTTATACGAATAATACATATTTATATATTAGATCAATCACTTTTACATGTACGATGCACGTTATACAAAATTGAAATTGACATTTTAAACTTTGATATTTTGGATAGACTGATAAGATAACGGCTATTAACCCTACTGAAAAAAATCACATCACAAAGTCGCATAACGAAATCATATAATTAAGACAAATAAATTACGTAACGAATTATTCCAAATCATTATGTGATTTTTTTAAGTGATGTAATTTGAAAAGTCACATGATGATACGTTTTTTTCTTCTCTGTCATTTAATTCTTTAAAATTTGATAAATCACATGATGGAAATTATTTCTAATATCATGTGATTTTTCAAATAATGTGATTTTTAAAAATCACATATTGATTTGAAACAATTCGTTACGTGATTTATTTGTCTTAATTACATGATTTTATTGTAATTAATTATTGATCAACTTTGTGACTTTTTTTCAGCAGGGAATGCTATATTTTGTCTTCTTTTACCTCATGCTTGTATGATTTTTTCCCAGTCATTCCTGAATCTATTCAACGAAAGGATCGACGACAAACCATCTGGCGTGCTGATTCCAATTCCGCAATATCCTTTATACTCGGCGACTCTGGCGGAGTTTGGTCTCGCTCAGATCGGGTACTATCTGGATGAGGACAACAAATGGTCGCTAGAAGTTAGCGAGTTGGAACGAACATTAAGAAAGGTCGAGGATACATGTAATCCTCGTGTGCTGGTGGTGATCAATCCCGGTAATCCAACCGGCCAAGTATTGACTCGCAAGAACATCGAAAATGTCATCCGCTTTGCCCATAAACATCACCTGTTCTTGTTGGCCGACGAAGTCTATCAGAATAACGTATACGACAAAGATAGTGCATTCCATTCCTTCAAAAAGGTTATGACAGAGATGGGCGAACCGTATTCGAAAATGGAACTTGCATCGTTTATGTCCATCTCGAAAGGTGCGCGAAAAAGAGTTCAGGAATCGGAACATAATTCGTTAAAAATCGCGAAGAGCAATTTATTTAAAATATATTAGACTTTCAAAACAGTCTAATCAAAAATGTTGAATTCTTAAATTATAATCGAAATTTTATTGAGTCAAAACACCGAACATCAATATTTGGTTTGAAGATTTTTATTACTACATACATGGAGAGAATTTTTTCTTAGAGTTTACCCTAAATGTATAATAATCGTGGGACAACATTGTATTTCAAAGAATTTTAATTCTCTCTCATTCATTAATAAGACTACAATAAAATATAAAATAAATTTGATTAATTTTATCACAATTACCATATTTTTTGAATAAATTTTAACAGAAAATTTTGTTCGTGTAGTTACCAAGTTAAATCCATGAATAAATTTTTTGGGAAATTTCAGAAACATTCCGTGTTGAAGCATTTCGGTTTTAGGATATATGGGTGAGTGTGGGATCCGTGGCGGTTATGCTGAAATCATCAACATGGATCCGAAAGTGATGAAGGTGCTATTGAAGTCGATTTCTGCGATATATCCTACTGTGCTTGGTCAGATTATATTGGACGTTGTAGTGACTCCACCGCGATCGAATGAGCCATCGTACGAGCTGTTCCAGAAGGAGACGGAAAAAATCCTGCGTTCACTTGCGGAGAAATCGCAACTCGTCGACGACATACTCAATAGTATTCCAGGATATAAGGTAACTATCCTTTCGCGAAATAGGTAATGAAAATTATTCGATATTTTTACAATATTTTTTTTTCTTTCGAGGCGAATCCGCCGATGGGTGCGATGTACGCGTTTCCACGCTTCGAGCTGCCATCGAAGGCGATTGAGGCAGCGCGAGCGAAAGATCAGGAACCAGACGTCTTCTACGCGTCCGAATTATTGGAGAACACTGGGATTTTAGTGCTCCCGGGCTCGTTTTTCGGTCAGATACCTGGTACGAATCATTCACTACGATACTACCGCAAAAGAAGAAAATCAAAGCAATGCTCGAAGCACTGAAACAATTCCACATCAAGTTTCTTGAGAAATACAATTAAATAATATATTTCCGGTTGAGAAAAAAATTGACAAATTATGAAGAGTAAGAATTATACAATGAGGAATGACCTTCTACGGTTGTGTCCATATCCGTGAAAATTAATTTTTGAACATATTAAGAACGTAAAATTTTTTTGTTATGATTAATAATTTATTGACCGGTATTCATTGTCGGTTCTTATTTTTAAATCATTTTAAGATCGTCTTATGTAATGTCTTAAGAAACGGTCCTCATTATTGATTTATGACATCTTAAGATTGAAATATAAAAACAAATCGACTATGAATATCAGCCAAATAACAAATAGTCATTGCATACAATGTTCTTATTAAGTTTTGTAGAAATCTTGATAAATTTGTATATGTAAATGTAAATAAATAAAAAAATTAATTGTTGCTAAAGAATATATCTAATAGTTTGTTAAAACCAATAACAGTCATATTACATAATAATTAATAAGAAAATAGATTGAATTGAAATATTAAATTTTAGTTAAGTTGCTGTATTTTTTTAATGACATATAATAAAATATAACATAATTACGTAACAGACTGCAGAAAAAAGAGAAAGCGTACATGTTAATTATTGTTTGTTAGTATGTAACGCACAGGCAAGAGGCGCATATTGTAAAGCGAGCGAAGGAGATGACACGCTCCGACTACCTGCTTACCCACGTGCACTTATATAATGTTCTAGCTAAAAATATGATACCAGCGATAAACGAAAAATACGCCATCGCGACAGTGTCGTTAGTGCATTGGAGTAGTGACAGTGCAACGTGAGAAGCTTTATTACAAAATAAAGAGTGAGTTACGTGTCGCGTTATCTCTTTAACTAATCTTTTGTGCTTTGTGACGAATATTTCACACAATGATGTGTAAATATATTCATAACTCGACACATTATAGATTAGATACAGTATAGATTATTTCATTAACCAGGAAATAATCCCTAAACATCCGAAGCTTGTCATAATCTTAAATACAGCCTTGGATAAAAATATTAGGCATTTACATTTTTTTATTTATCTGGAATTCTTTTACATGCATTATTGGTTGTCAGTATTACACGTAAGTGTAATTAAAGGAGTCTTGAAGCTAACAATAAGGATAATTTGCAGTAAATATAAATCAATTTTTGAGTGAAAATTTCAAATAATGATAAATAAGAAGTCTACTATTTTTGGCTAAGACTATATATATAAGATTAAGCTATATGTATGCTCATTATATATCGCAAAATTTCGATAAGATAAAATTCAAAGTCCGAAAGTTGCAAGTGTACTTATTAATCAGCATATGGTGCCATAGTAATACAATTATGGTATCCCAATTAAGGAACACATAAATTCAAGAGAAAGTAAAAATAATTTTATTTTGACGTCATGAAAATCAAAATGATAATTTTTTATTACAAAATTTGACTTATTATCGTTTATTATCGTTAAGTATCAAAATAAAGTTATTTTGGATTTTGGTGTCTTTATTGAGATCAGTCCAAGCATTATATTGGCCTAAATATTAGCCCAATGTATCCCCATTAAAACGTTTAACTAATAAGTCTGACCGTGTTGCTTGAGATTTTTAAAAAATTTTGCTTAAAGTGAGATAAATGAAATAAAAGAAAAAAACGAAGATATTAAATGCAAAAAGTGCAAACAACGCGAATGGAGTTCATGTATCGTAAATAAATTGTTATTCGGATGCCGTTCACGATCTAGGGACGTTCGTTTATCGTGAACGTTGAAAATCCGACACATGATCATCGCGGCAGATTATTTTCGTCATGGACGATGACGCGTGCGCGTCTTGTTATTCGCGATTTGTATCAACTAGACTTGAGATAAAGTCGCGAAGAAGCTTGCATCAATTCATAAGTCTGTTTCGAGGTTCATAGTACAAAGACCGTGATCTTGGTGACCGGATTTTCTGAATGATAATTCTGATTGCACAACTAGTGCAAAATTTATTTCTACGTTTTGATAAGTTAACGTATTTGCATCCGAAATGTGCACAAAATACATTACGTGTACAAATCTAATAAAGTGTATGTCTGAATATGTTATATAATAATATACTGCAACAAGTTAATTTTGACCGTTAATAGAGAAAAAGCTAATATGATCGAGATATTTTGGAGACTATACTCATGTTTGTAAATGTAAATTTTAATTATATTTTTCAATTATATGTATAAGTTCTTCACAGAGTTTTAATAAGATGCATTATAATATCAAATCGATAAATCAATTTATAATTATTATTTCAACTTCAGTTTATGATTATGTTTCGATAGTTATATAACTAAAAAATGTATTTAGAATTTATATTTAAAAATATTATTATCAAAATCTATTCATACTAGCTCTTTTCTTACTTATTTTATATTAATTATACATATATATAATACATATATATATATATATATATATACATATATATATACATACATAAATATAAAATTTTAAATGCGATTTTACGAAGAAGCACACAAAAATCATGATTAAATAATTTTATCGCCGTTCTTTCACTCTTTGAAACTGATTTCAAAAATAGTTGTCGATTCTCGATTCAAGGAAAAATATCAAATAAGAAACAATTCAGACAACATGCGCAGGCGCACTTTGCGAATCGCTCACTTGCTTGGAAGTTGATTTTTAGGAAAACGATCCAGTGTCATTGCAAAACTCGTTTCTGTGACTCTACAAAAATTTTGGGTGTAACTTTCTGACAATTTCATACTTGAAGTAATTATTGTGGATCTGTTATCACAAAATACGTGTAGTAACACAAAGCTCCTATTCAACGTTATTATCGAAGAACAGACGAAAGCCAAGGATTCCGAGAGTATGACCAGTATTCTTAGTCGGTTCTTATATTTGAAATTGTCTTATACATATATAAGTACGGTCTTAAGGCCTAAACACAGTGCGAAGGCAACAACGATAGTGATAGATATAACGATAACAATAGCGATAGCGGATAGGAACAGAGGAATCCAACATGCGGGAATACATACAAGTATGTCAATACACATAGAAATATTTTCACAATAATTTGACATATACATTCCCGTATGTTGGATTCCTCTGTTCTTTTCACTATTGCTATCGTTTTTTCTATCGTTACTGCTGTTGCTTTTGCATTGTGTTTAGACTTTAAGATGCCATGAAAATCAGAGAGGCGCATTGACAGTCTTCAAATAAGGTTTTCAATAATAATCATCTTTCTTTCTCATTTAATTTTACATTGTGCGCGGTAATCCAATGTTACGTTTAAAATCATCTCGAGTATGATTTCAAAAAAATTCTCATCAAACACTGAATATAATTGCCATATAACATAGATATTAAATATATATGTATTTTATGTGAGTATATTTTTAAAAATGTGGATATTAAATATATATATATATATATATATATATTTATATGCCCATATTTTTTAGAATGTATGTTGTACAGCAGTTATATTCTGTGTTTGCTGAGAATATATTGTCATTTGAAAGCTCAGAAAATCATTCTATTTGCTTATGCTCTGTACATAACTATTTATTTACGTTTCATATCTGGTACATATTTACTTTTTGCGTTCGGTTTATCGCATTTGCTGTGTTTTATTTTGTCCACATATTTTATCTGTTTTTTTAATAATTATGTCATATTATTTTGTTGTATCTCCTTCCTTTAATCTCTGATACGCATCAAAGTAATAATTTTGCTGATATCTTTATAATATTTTTTGTGTGCACACCTCTGTCTTATGTAAATTACTACTGTTATTTTGTATACTTAATAATTATTAAAATGCTGCTAAAATATATCTTAAGAGAGAAAAACCGTTTCGAAATATTGGAAAATATAAAAATAAGTATTGGAAAGTATAATAAATGTTGACTATTAGCATATTAACGCCATAGTGTTGAAAAATAATTTCATAAATATATAATTAAAGAATTCTCTATTTAATAGCGGAAAGGGATCATTATACAAGGGCGATAATATCACCTTATCCTCCATTATTTGATATTAATGGGATGTGCAAAATGTTAATTGATGTTTCTTAGATAGAGATTTTCCAACGTATCATTTTGCAGTATTTAAAGATAATAGTAATTCTTCATCATTTTTGGAAATGATTCATCTCAGTTAATATACAGCTTTAAAGCTTAAGCGTTAATATACAGAATTATACATCACAATTCTATTACAAACATATCAAGGAGAAAGATAAATTTGATTTTATCTCTTATGGCTTTTATTGCTCCAACATAAACGCACTCTTATGCCCGTTTCTAATGTAGATTAACTTTCTCGTTTCAACTTACTCTTTATCTTTTCCTAATTCTAAGATATTAAAATCAAGATTTTTCTTTTCTTTTCCTAATTCTTAGAGTTAAATAAAGATAAACAATACCCCAAGAAACACAAAATGATTATTTTAACGTCATGAAAGTTAAAATGATGATTTTTTTAATTACAAAATTTGACTGTTTATTGACGTTAAAAACCAACATAAAATCATTTTGATTTTTTATTGTTGACCTTTTTTGTGTTCCTCGAGAAGTTAAATTGAAATTAAAGTTAATCTTACATTGTATGGTAAAATTAAACTTAAATCGACCGAGTATTCAAACTCTTTTCTTCTGCCTCTTTTTTCAGCAGAACGAGTCGCTCTACCCGGCTGCATTCGTATTTACGCGGGTCATCCTCCGTCACCCGGATCGTCGACATCATCGGCGCGTCCCCAGGTGGCGTGCCACTTGGATCGAACTTCGTACCGCCGTTAACATCGTTAATTCTCGAACGACCTCCTTCGCTGTTTTTTCCTGCCTCCCCACCGCCCCTTGCACCCAGTATTCGCTGTAATCGCTGGGTGTTGAGCAAACAACGTCGGGCGACGTGGTGTGCGTGCGTTGCGTGCATAATTTCGTATTCCGCGTCGATTCTTATTCGACTCGCCTCGATTCCGCACGCGCGCGCGCGCGTGCGCATCTCGCCACGCGTATTGCAGTTTGCAGTTTCCGCGGAATCGAAGAGCAGAAGAGTCGGCCGCATCGGAGTTAGATCCGCTCCGGAAGAATTTCGTGCGGCGATGAGCGACGTGAAATAGAGAAAAACACAGACGAAGGGGAAAAAGCGGACGCTGATTAATCAGCGAGATAAACGAAAGAGAGAGAGAGAGAGAGAGAGAGAGAAAGAAAGAGAAAGAGAAAGACAGCGACGCCGCAAGTTCCCTTTCGTCGAAGGAAAAGAGAGAAAGGATTAAAAGGGCAAGGGAAGAAGAGGGGGAGGAGGAGAAACAGGGTAATTAAACATGTCGCATCTAAGAAATGCGATGATCGCCGGCGGCTGGTCGACGAAGACGATGTCAGTGACGGCATCGTCGACGGCGGCGGCGACGTCAGTG